>CAJPEX010001145.1:23599-66383 GCA_905338405.1 Notodromas monacha
GCAGCAGCAGCAAGCAGCAAACCAAGGCCATGAAGTACCACCGCCCGGAACTACCAACCCACCAATACCTGGACATGAACCTGTTCCCATCCCAAATAGCGCTCAACGACGCCTACCGCAGTCTGGTTCGCTTCATGAATTGGACGGACATGGCCATCATATACGAGGATGACCTGGGTGAGCTGGGCCGAATCATTAAACTGCAAGCAGTATTGCCCAAGAAATTACATATATTGTTGATCAGACTCAGGGACACTTGAAAGTTGAAACTGATGAAAAAATATGCCTCAGCATCTCAAGAAACCTGTCAAGATGTAGACAATGTTCCAAAATTTCATTAAAAATTTTAAAAATTCTAAAGTTTGATATCTCTGGAAAGAATTGAGGTATTCATCCTCAAAATAAATCCAATTTTGGGCGGACTCTCTTTGAAACAAAATTCAAGAAACCAGAAAAAATATAATATTCTTGCGGAGATACTTTTGTTTTAGAGAACTCCATCTAAAATATGAAGACAGAACTGTATGCATGGGACCACTAACAGATCTGTTTTACCTATACAATTTTTGATGACAAGCTCATTGAAGAGAGTGTCCACTTGCATTAACATAATTCATAATCAGAAACCAACATTTTTTTACTTTTTCAGAGTTTCAAATCATATTTGCAAAGCATAGTTTGGCTTGTTCTTGTTCTTTACTTTTTGAACTTCTCCTGATGCCAAAGATCAGATTCTGCTGTGTGATTTTCATGACAGTTATTCTCTGTAGCTTGATGTTAATAAAAAATTTCCTTTTTTAGACTTTTTTGTTTATGTTTGATGAACAGGAGAACCAATTGTACATGTGCCAATTGATGTCTTTGATCCAGCATGTCGATGCCACAAGATATACAATTTTCAAGCAGATATCATGTCTGCTGCATGTCATGCAGGGCCCCACTGTACATGTTTTATCATACAGTATTATATTTCTTTCCCAACTTCCAATGCCTTCAGTCACTCTCGCCTTTTCCGTAATTTAATGCGATTGAAGCATCTCGAAAATTTTTGGAGCGACGCACTTCGATTGAAATTGCGATATTTTTTTGGGTTCTATCGTCACAATTCCTGGCAATAATTGGGAGTCATTAAGGTCAAGACTCACGAGTCGATTACTCTCATTGTCATCGATTACACCCATTTGATTTTTAAATTTTTTTTTCCGAATCGATACTGTTTGTTGGTTACAATTTACGCCTCTTGAGTGAATATCAGTCCCTTACCTGAAGAATTTACCACAACTTAATGCTGAGACCTACGTCATAGCGTTCCCAGACACCAACGCACAAATTTTCAATCTCATACAAGCTATTTGTACTTATTTTTTTATTTTTATTTTTTCCCTTTCGAAGCTCGGGAATAACATGGCGATATTTGGGCTTTCCTGATTTGACCCATTATCTGGTGTTGTTTAGTTTCGAAACTGAAAATGTGTCGATTTATTTCTGCGCTCTATATATATATTGGCCAGGATTGATCCAGCTGCAGGGGTTCATCAGGGCGCCGCCGTTCGAGGGCGGCGACATAATGATTCGACAAGCCACTTCTGCGACGTTCCTGGAAGTCCTCAACGCCACGAAGCAAAAAGACTTCTACAACATGATCATCGACGTTCGCAAGGAATCAATGCTGCACTTCTTCAGCGCCGTGAGTTTCATCTCGCAAATTGAACTTTTACGTGAGAAATGAAAAAGGTTGAAAATAACTTGGCAATTCAATGAGGGAGTATATACAGGGTGGGCCAGAAAAAAGTAAACTTATTTTTTAACTTATAAAATAGCTCAGCAGGAAATCAAGCTGAGGGAATGATAACAAAATGCAAAATTAAAGCTTGTTCAATTCACTTTTGAATGCTGGTACAAAATTTTATGGCCCCAAGCGCCAAACTTTCAACAAAAAAACAAGTTGTCAAAAACTTCTTCCACTAAACTGTCATTCTACAGAGCTGTTTTTAGGGATAAATGAGGCAAATGACCAGTATTTTGAATAGCACACTTCATACTGTCTTCAAGATGGTGCATACATGCCCAAACTTTGGGAGGTAGGAAGTGTGGGGCTTGATCCCAACATTTCTAGAAAAATAGAAAACAAATTTAATTGTAGATATGTGTTGAACAAATTGAGCTGTTTACTTCCACCAAAACTGAAGATGAATTTCATTATGAATTACTCTAATTCAGTGTCCCACAACCCATGCTTCGCAGACTGTGGCCAATCCACAGAAGTTTTTCGCCAGTCAACGGAAAATTTTCTTCAATATGATGCATTTATCAAAAGTAGCAAAGAAGTCTGTTTTTTTAGATGGAACTTTGGAGAAAGCAGCTGATATTATTTTATCTGATTAAAAATAGAAAGTTAGCTTTTCCCCAAATTACACTTCGGACACATTTTCATCTGCCAAAATACAGTATGTTATTTTATTTTTTGTTCTGAGAACCCGTTACTTCAAACTTGCCTTACTAATATTTTGAAGAGATTCCCCACTAGCTGTTTCATCGGCTTTCTCACTTGATTTTGGCAAAGAGAAAAATTCAAATCCTTAAAAAATTAATTTTTGAGTCATCAGCAATTTGAATAAACTTTACTGGTCCAAAGAATTGATTTTGTAAATTTGCCAGTGTGTGGGCCCAATAATGTTAGGTTACACTGCTGCTTTCATTAATGATTCAAAAAATCAGGCCAATATTGTGCTTCTTGATGCTGCTGATTTTTCCAGCATGTTTGCAGACTTGCGGAGTATAAACAGACTTATTCTTGAATATCTTGATCTTTGCTTTGCTTCTTGAACTCCTTTTGAAGCCAAAATACGATCAGATGCAGTTTGTTTTTTGTTCTGCATGGTTATTTTCTGTATGTTGAAGTTTAGAAAATCTTTTGATTTAATTTTTCACTTTTATTTCTAATTTTTAATGAGCAGAAGAACCAATTAAATATTTTTCCATCAAGTCTGAATTTGGAAGACGTGATTTGAATTACGGAAGCTCTGACAGAAGAGACAATGTCCAAGCACTTGCAATTCTGTCCACATCTCTGTGCCCCCACTGTATAATCCTCATACGTAACATCGCTAACTGATTTTGGGGGTTCCTTTTGCAGGCTGATATGCTGGACATGAACGATTACAAGTACCACTTCCTGTTCACGGATTTCGTGAGTAATCTATTCTATTGCATGTTTCTGCTTTATCTCTTTTAGCCAATATTGTGCTTCTTGATGCTGCTGATTTTTCCAGCATGTTTGCAGACTTGCGGAGTATAAACAGACTTATTCTTGAATATCTTGATCTTTGCTTTGCTTCTTGAACTCCTTTTGAAGCCAAAAGACGATCAGATGCTTTTTTTTTTTGCTCTGCATGGTTATTTTCTGTATGTTGAAGTTTAGAAAATCTTTTGATATTATTTTTTCACTTTTATTTGTAATTTTTAATGAACAGAAGAATCAATTAAATATTTTTCCATCAAGTCTGAATTTCGGAAGACGTGATTCGGATTACGGAAGCTCTGACAGAAGAGACAATGTCCAAGCACCTGCAATTCTGACCGCATCTCGGTGCCCCCACTGTATAATCCTCATACGTAATATGCGATTGACTAAAACCCCCAAGGAAAACGTCCGACTATACGACCTGTACTTGCTAATGTTCATGGTGAAGGACAAGTGCCTAAAGCACTCATTAGATAAGATAACGTACAAAGACGAAATAGAGAAAAGTTTTGCTTCTGACATGCATCGTACCATGGGGTCTGATTACCCAGGGTGTTCACACCCACTGTGATTTGATTTCGATTGAAAGCATTCTTATAAAGAATGAAGCCCGATGAAAATCCATACCAGCAGGCCGCAAAAATCCCATTTGATTTTCAAATTACATTGCTGAAGTGGCGCAGCGCTATTAATTAAAGTTGACGTCATTAATCTTCCACGAATGATAATACTAGCTTTCATTATAGCACAAAAGAAAATTGAGAACGGGAGAAGGCTTTAGAAGCTTCTTAATTCAGACGATTTTGTCGAAATATTAAAGTCGTGAAACATCAAGGGTTCGATCAGTTTTATTTTTCCTAACCAAGATAAATTGCGAATGAAATCTTTCCGTCACATTAATTGAAAGCTTTCGTCGACACTAGAAAATATGCTTCCACGTCAAATTTTGTTGTTGTTGGCTAAATGGAAGTTATAGTGAAATTTTGAATGCTTCAGATGAGGACCCTACCCCTGGGAGACTTAGTGACTTGGTACGAAACTGGACTTTGACTTGAATCTTCTTCATTTCTGTCGGGCTTCAGAGAGAGAGAGATTGCACACTGGGAACCATTTAAAGAATCTGCCTTCCTGAACCCTTCTGGCTAACACTTGATACACGACTCCGCTAAAAGCTGTATCCTTTGCTGAAAGATGATCCGAATTACTCCTCATATCCTCTGGGGTTAGGCTAAAGTCCAGACATATTTTCTTCTGGGTCTAAAAGAAAACCCTTATTTGGCTGTGAGTGACCACTTCAGATACTAAATAACACCAGACAAGTAGGTAAGAATGTACACATGGAAAATTCAATTCTGAATTCTGAAATTCTGAAATTACTGTTGAACTTGAAATCTTTCTGAAAGATCAGTGAAAAGAGTCAAAAGATTCTGATTGTCTTGACCAATCAATACTGTATATGATCTTATACTAGGACCCAATTCCTGGCTGCAGTCCGGCTTTTTGATTTGGTTTTGATTATTTCCTCAAAACAGTGAAATTCACTCGAGCTGTCTTGTCTCGTGTTCAAGCCGTTAAAGCAATCATTGCCTTCTTTTGATATATCCTTAAGACAAAGTTAAGCCATCTTATTGGAACTTAAGCATAGAAATCAAACTGTTTCTTGTCCTCATTGCAAAGCAAGTTACTTTGCCTTTTGTGAGTGATTCTTTTCCTCACGGTAAACACAAATGCTTGAATTCTTTGATTGTCACCTTTTTGACAAAAGTGCATAACACTCAGCAATTATGGTGAGCCCAATTAAAATACAAGGTATTCAGCCTGTTTGCAGATAATTATGAATTGATTCAACAATTCAGAAATAATTTTTGAGCAGAAATTGTATAGGACTAACACTTGTAACTGGTCCTTCAAGATTTCAGAGAGAACATTTGTAATTAAAAAGAAAATCTCTGTGACATTCATGAATAAATGCGTTTATCTTTTTGAAATCACTTTTTTCTTCTTCAAAAATTTTGCTGATTCCAATTATAGGCGGGTGGTTTTTGCCTGGCTTTTGTCAATTCTTCCGTGTGTGTGTGTTTCATGTTTGGAGTCGCACAGTGTGCCAAAGGGTTCCGGCAGTTCCGCACATGTTCCTCCCACGCTGCTCTTTTCCCCAGAGGAGTCATCAGCTGGTCCGTCCATTTCCTCCCTTTCATTCTCTCAAAGTGGGACTAGTGCCAAAAATATGCAGAACTCGACAGAACTTTATCACCAGCTGCAAGAGCTTTTTTTTCTGAAGGGAGTCAGGATTACACCATATTGGAGTATGCAGATGATGAGCATCCATCCGATTACCGTTTTTTTTTTTTTTTTTTGCTGTCTCGGTGTCATATACTTGAAGGCTTTTTATTTGCAACGGAAGGATGGAATCTTGGAAACCAATTGACATATTAGTCAGCCATTCGTGATTGAGTAACTTATATTAATGTTTTCCTTCCTAGAAGATGTACTGCTCCCATCATCTTTTTATTCTTTGACCACGAAGTTCAATGCTACTACCTCGAACTCCCTGTTTTTTAAAACCATACTTTCATCAGGATCAATGTTGATACCTAGAACTGGTGCTTTCCTCGCTGATTCATAAAATACTGTAATGCTGCAGTTCGACTTGTTCACGCAAAAATATTCAACAGTTGCATTGAAGCTGCTTTTCTTTTTCCGTTACTTGGCTTTATTTCCTGTTTTTTAACGGGGCTTTGTTCTCTCAAGTAATTGAGAATGAATGAACAGAACACTTTATTTATTGCCGCTTTTCAGCATTCACAAGGTTCAATCAAGATTTCCACAACCAAACCCCCTTCCCATCCAACCCAAATCTGCTCAAAGACATTCAATCACTTCAGAGCAGGAAACAGGGCACAAATTGATAACAAAAATAAAATAAAATACAATCCACAAAATACAACTGGACATCTGACATGTATGCATACACCCATTCATTCCCTGACATTGAAAACAAAAGATATGTAAAAATTACTTTAAAGCACAAGGTCTTCAGCTTGTTTTTGTGTGAGGTTTAGTTGAATGTATATATTACCTCTGTATACTGTATATTGAATGTATATATTACCTATCACAAAGGTTTCACCTAAAAAAAAGAGAAAACATGACCCAAAGAATATTTGAGCAAATTAAAATTCTTTGTGAGGTCCACCAATCAATTTCTTTGACATATTTTGCATACACCACCAGAACTGCACAAGGTATTCACAAAATCCACAGTGTATCACATATGAGGTTGCGTATTTTGCAGAGTACAATGCACGTAAGAAATTGAGCCAGTGTCGGTTTGTGTTTTAATATGCTCCTACTGAATGAAGAAATCGATGCAAGTCCTGTATCAAATTTCAATAACAAACGAAAGGCACCGTTCAATAAAAATTTTCGATTAGTTTTTTACACATGGAAAAAATGCAATGCTCATGTATAATTACTAAAAGACAAAAGAATGAATTTAACTGCCATTCCTAAAGTGTATAGTGTCTGAAACGTGTCACTTACGGTTTTCTGGCCCACCCTGCAATTCAAGACGAAGCAATAACGCTTTAAAAACTTGCTGTAAGTTCCTAAGTACTTTGTACCGTATTCGCATGTCAAAAACGTCTAAATCTGAATAAATGCATCGAAAACTTGCTCGCACATATAAAGACGAAGGAGACTGACATCATTCCGAAGAGGACGAGAGACAAAGCCACAGGGGAAATAAGTGGCAAGGGAAAGTTAGTTGGCAGCGACCCCCGGGTTGTGCCCAGGGGACTAGTTTCATGCCAATTGTCCTCTTTCGGCACATTATATGCAGGCCCACGTATCGCATCCCCTCCTCCTATACCCCCTGCAGCTCTTCCAAAATTTATGAATAGCTTTTCATCTCTAGCAACCTTTCCACCTCTTATTTTTTTGATACCCAGAGTTTTCAAGTATATACATATATATAACCTAATGAAGTTACCCAACTAGGCTGTTGTGGAGAGAATGCACTCAGAAAAACCTGTTTTCAATATTCCTTGTCAATTGTGTCATTTCTTTGCTTTCATATTTTAAAAATTGAATAATTCTGAAAAAAAACTAGGAAAATAAAATCAGGGTGTCCCCTTAAATATACAGGGTGGACTTGAAATGGCTTGGTAGAAAATCTAACAGCAGCAATGAAAAAACAGCAAATTTTCAAATTTGTTTACTTCTTACCAACACCTCCTGAATTCCTTGAATGTATTGACGACAGCATAACGTTTTCTGTTGAAATACTGTTCCTGAACCTCATTTATCCCTGAAAACGAAAAGCTGTGGAGGACAGCTGCTTATGTGTGAGGAATTGCTTAACAAATTTTTTGTGGAAAGTTCTCATTCACATGGTTTTTTAAACCATGCTGTTGCACTATTAGGGACCATGAAAGTACATATCATTTCAAAGGGAATAAGACAAGTGTTTTAGCTGATATTTTTTCATTGCTGCATCAGCTCAATTTTCTACAAAGCTATTGCAAGGAAAATATTGCTTCACTTTTTTTGGTCCATACTGTATATGTTCTTGGATACCAATTGGCTGATTGCCAGTTTTTAATTTTTTCCATTGTACCTTTATCATATTTTCTTGTGCTGACGGGTTGTTCTGTTAAAGCCAAATATATAAGCCATAACAAAGGGATAATTTGTCGTGTACCAGGTATTAGTTCCAACTCAAGAAATGCTGTGTGATGTACAGAAGTGCCATTGTGTGCTGCTGAATGGAACTACATCAAGGTGCAAAGTTGATGTGCTTGTGAAGAACAGACTATAGTTTACATATAGAGGTGAGAGGAAATTCCCTGGGGCCTTGTGAAAAGTTGTGAAAATCAGAGACGTCGTTACATCGTTCAGGCGTATGCCTTGAACTTCATGCAAGGAACTTCATGATGGTTTTATTACTCATCAAGAGTTGCCAAGGCCACGTCGTGTATACCGACCATGTGTCAGCACAGCTTGAAGAGGCAAGCGGCGATTTTAAATTGGCACAAAGAATTACTCCACGCTGGGAATCGGAAAAAGTTTCCAGTGCCAGCAAAGCCCACAAATTGAAGCTGTAATTTTCAATTTGGGAATTCAAATTTTAGTTAATCGAATTCTCCATTTTGAACATACTGACTTGCATGAACCCCATCCCCAATTTTCTCCTACAAATTCTGTTGCAATTTAAACAACAAAAAACTATGATAGGGTAACTTCTTTTGGTTTTTGTACACAAAAATTCTAATTTTTCCGAAAGAAAAATTAGAAGGCACGAAAGTGCAGAAAGATGTTACTCTTTTCTCAAACGCTGGTTTGAGATCCAAATTGCGCAGCTAAAATGACAGAATCACTCAGATAGCTAAAACATTTTTTAAATCAGATTCAGTATAAATTATTCATGACTTTCCCCGTTTTGAAGATGATTCACCTTCATATTACAGTTTCAAGATTAACACACAGCAAGAGAATCTGCAAAAGCAAATGGAATGGCTTTTTAAACTTCGACCAGTCCTTGCTATTCTCTGTGAACTATATCAATAGATTTCATTGTTTTCAGTCAACAACACGTTAGATTAACTTGATCCGTTTACAAGTAGGAGCATGAAGAAAATAAAAGATCATGGAATTAAACATGATGACTGGTTTTCCCCTTCCCAAGAAATTCTTGTTGATATGTGAGTTATATAATACTGTACGAAGTGTATACACGACTTTGTGTTATACAAAAAAAAAACTCGCTGGGGTATGTGACGTCATATAAATCTTTGATACTCTGCTGCATTATTCACCTAGTTTTGCCAATGAATTTGAAACCGATTTTGCACCTTCCGGAACTCATTCGGCAAATAAATAATGGAATCACAACGCATAAAAGGCTATGCGTGTAGTTCAATGCCTTGCAATAAATGGATTATATCTGAAACTTGTACTTTGAAAGTATAATATCTGGAACCCCAAAAATTATTGTCAATTGTATATTTGTATCCCGCAAAGATTGTCGCCCAATTCTGCACTTATCTTGGTCTCGTTTATTTTCATAAATTCCAGGTGAAGCCAATCCAAATTCAAATCCAAGCAACATATGATATCACCAATATTGTGCATATCAGGAATCTTGTCAGGTTTTAAAAGGAAAGGGTGATTTTGTTTAACCCCTTGTTTCATAGTGTTTGTACAAATTTGTGTCATATCTTGTTTGATTTTGTATATATGTGGGTGGAGGGAATGGTTGGAATTTGGGGACATCAATAAACAAGTTTTCTTTTTGGAATTTTTAAGCAAACTGACTTCTTAATTTATCTCAATTGATTCAGCATTCTTGTTTCTTAGGATTCACAAGAAGCCCTCCCCCTTTTTACACCCATCTCTGGGTCTTTTAACCAACAACCTCTTTTTAGGTTTGCCCATTTCTGGGACTTTATTATAAGAGATTGGAAAGGTTTGTCACTTCAAAGTTTCAACTAGACAAGGTGTGGGAGGGACCATACGTAGGGACAAGGTGAACTCCCCCCTTTAAACGAGTTACTTATTTGACAGAAAGAAGTCTGGGGAAATTACCTCCTTTGGCAGATGAAATGAGGATGGATCAGGGATTTTTGATAGGATAAAGCTGTTTACATTTTTCACAATTTTTTACAATATTCTTGGCCAATGTCCGGGCTCTCTTGACTCAAAAGGTTTGTTGGATAAAATTAAGTGAAGAATAAGGGGATGGGTGGCCCATGTTTTGATGGCATATATTAAGAAGTGACCGCACAGGGCCTGAGGGTTTTCCCAAGTTTGGGGAGGGTAGGTAAATACGTATATTCTTGAAAACATTTTCTTTTGTAATGTTACCAATTTTTGGTATTGGATGAGAGTTAGGGGATAAAATAACATTAATTTTTTTACACCAGTAAAGATCTGGCTTAGTTGGTATAGATCCCCCCTGTTTCAGGGTTAGATACTCAGTTGGACAGAGGGATTCTTGAATTGACCTAACTTTTGAAAAGAGATTTTCTAAGAGATTTAGTGATTGGGTGTGGGATTCGAAGGCCCCAAACACGAGCCGATATACTTCAGGATTGTAGGTATCCAGAATTTGGACTCCGGGTTTTCGGGTTGCCGGACTTTCTGTTCTCAATTTTCTTTTTTTAATATGAAATATAAAAGGACACACACTAATTTAAAAGATTTGGTAAAAGTTGTAAAAAGATTGGGAAATATACACAGAGAAGAGCAGGCAGCAAAGGATAGGAAAGATAAGTAGAATAATTTTTTAGATACCTGATGAAGGTTTCAAAGGGCGTAAAGAAAAGAAACTGATCACGTGAGAAGAGCAGCACACAAACTTGATTTGAGAAAAAGGTTTTTTATTGTTTGAAAAGATACAACACAAATCAGTTTGAGGAAGAAATAAAATCCAAAAGGAACCAGAAAATCACAAGTTTATTTTAAGGATTTTTAAGAAGAGGCGCAGTGAAAGCAAAGATTTTTTTTTGGGCAGAACCACGCTCTGCTACCAGTTTTATGTACAGTTTTATTCAAGAGGAAAGAGAAATCAGAGCAAGCCTTACACCTTGCAAGTACTAATTTTTAAAGTTTTTACAAAAATAGACAAAACTTAGATGACAGGGTACGGATGAACAATTTATAAGTTGAAAAGAAGAATTTTAGATAGTGGTTCTCTGTGGAAAAGATAATGAATTCAACACAGCAATTGGCCAGTGTGCGAACCAACCAGGGATTCTCTCCCAAAAAAGCTCAAGCCCTTTGTTTAACAATCAGTAACAGAAATTCACAGGTACAGAAATATTCACAAGAGTATAAGCAGCAAATATGCACAACAGTTTTTAGCAAATGAATAATCACAAGAGATTTTGCGGACTTAGATAGTTTTTTTGATGACGATGAGAAAACACCACGCAACGCAACGCTACGACGGTAAAATTTGAACTGTACTGACGGCACCAAAATCAGGGGTTTTTAAGCTAGAAAAATCGACAGGGAGGGTTGGGTAATATCTTCAGGGAATCCCAGATGTTGGGTAACAAAAAAATACCAGGTGCTGGTGTTTTTTGTTTCGGTTTTTGGACTAGTAATGTTTTTCCAAAAGACAGGGTAGCTTTTACAATGGTGCTGAATTTTACAAGGCTGAATTTGTTGTTCCCAAAGACCGGTTGTTTCGAAGGTTTGTAAAAATATTAAAGAGAGGAAAACATGCTTGTAGAAGTAATTTGATTTTTACTGGTACTTTAGTGATTCTTGGCAGTTTGAAAAAGGTTTTGGTTTTTTCAAGATAAATCATTTTAGGAAAGAAGATACGATGTTTTTGGGACGCGTCGCCATCAGATGGCTGAGTCTTTCTATAAGTTTTTGGAGGGGTTAAATGACCCTGGTTTTTGCGGAAAAGAAAAAGGGGGGATTCGATGCCCTCCTGCTGATAAAGAAATTACGTTGTGTTTGACGACTGTTTGTCCTGGTTCCAGGGGTTGTTCTCCTTTTCTTGGGTGAGGGTTGAGATATTGTTGGTGTGCCAACTTTGGCAAGTTAATTGATCCCGCCTGTTTACCCGCCAAGGGGATTAATTTACAGCCCTGGGCGTGTCCCGAGATGCGCCAATTTTGGAAAACTCAATCTATTTGTCCCTTCTCAGGGAATTCAACACTGCCGCTGGTGTCGAGAAAAAATTCCGCACAAATATGGAACTTGATATCTGCACATTCTGTCAAAGTCAGCGAGAAATAAAATATACATCATTCAATTTTCATCAGCAGTTATATTGCCGCATTTTATGCATGCTGCCGGTCAGCAAAATCAGGGGGAAAAAAAAGCCTGGATCCATTAAAAATCCAAATCATACCCTGGGATTTGATCACATGAGATAATTTTAACTTGATTATTCTTCCAAAATTTGAGGTAGAAAAACACTGCAATGTCTTCCATTACTCCTTTTGAAAAAATTATGAACTGTCAAAATTTCCCACGGATCGGTAAAAAAAACTTCTGCGGACTGGCGCCGGTCCGCGGACCACGGGTCAGGGAACACTGCTATACATCGAGAAAATCAGTCACATTCCGGAAGCTTTCATTCGCTCTCTTGATCGCATTTCGATATTCCGTCATCAAGGATCTGTCATCAAGAAAGAATCGGGCGTGTACAGTATTCATTGCGGGGCTAAGACCATGAGGATCTCAGCAGCAGCAGCTTGTATCGAAAAAAAGGCAAAAAATATAAACATGGAGGGATGTTTAGGGCAGCCATGCATGTAAGCATGCCAAGAATAAATCGCTGCATGACTTGAAGGCTCCGTGTTGATGCCCCAAGTCCTCAGCAGCAGCGTTGTTCTGGCGAAAAGGTCTTGTCCTCTCTTCAGTAAACATGAGCTTGGGGTTTTTTTTTTCTCACGTACAGTATGGGAAAAACCGTAGATACGAAGAAACTTTCGACGGATGAAGCATTTAATCAACGATGAGGAAGGAGAAAAGCGGACTCCGACGAGCATACTTTTCTCGGTTATTTGTGGAAACTTGTGACATCAACAGCAGACGCGTGAATATACGTCAATAGGAGTTGGTGAATTTTTATTTGGGAATAAGTTTGCTGAAATCGGACGCACCTGTTGATGCAATTCTTTTCTTTTTTTCTCTCGTACCAGACCAATCTTTCCACATTATTCAGAGTAAATGGGCTCCCTTGAAGACTACGCTTACAGCAGAGAGGGTCCCAGCACTGTAACATTCGGCAGGCCCTCGATCTTGTTAAAGTGTATATCGTGCATAACCCACGGCAACTTTTCGTGATGAACGCATTCCTGTCGGTCTTCCTCCCTTGTTCACTGTGATGCACTAGCTGCTGTACACGACTTCATCGTCCACAGCATGACATAGGAGGGGAAGGTGATACACACACACACACACACAGGCGTGCAGGATTCTCGATCGGGTCACAAGTCACGCGTCAGGCTCATTCATCCGAGAAATGATCTCCGATCCATCCTTCCACGCGTTCCCAGCTCAGCCTGGCCCCGGGAATGGGGCATGCCAGCACCCATCAACCCTGGACGTATTTAACGGAGCACATCACCCCGCTCGGAATACCCCCTCATCCTTACTCCAACCCCCTCCACTCATTCCCCCCCCTGTGCTGTATAGGTCTTTCTTTGACAATAAACGCATCACATGGACACCAGCTCCTTTGCTTTCTTTCCATCACGTTTTTATATATGTGTACAGGGTGGGATTTATGATATTTGTACAAAGATTGGGATCAAACAGTTGCGTGTTTATTTTTTCATGTCATTGCTGCTGTCTGTCTCAGGGAGTAAAATGACTGACTGATTAAATATGCAGGTGTAGTCTCTCAAGGAAAGTTTTGCCTACTTTGATGAAGTTTTCCATATGACAGTGGATTCTATATGCAAAACAACCTTGTCTAAAACCATTTTGTAGGTATATTGCTTAATTTTTCCCCTATGTACGGGTCTTTCTCCAGCTCATATATAGGGCTTCTGTATAGCAATGTTATCTCTACGACAGTTTTTTTCCTGGTCCCTTTGAATGTTGTTATTGTAGAGAATTTAAATGTATTACAAATTTGCTGGTGTAATAGGGGTTCAGCACAACAAAGTTATCTCTGAAACAATTTTTCTCTTGTCCCCTAACTTTTGTTGCACAGCAGAGAGAGAGTGTGTGTCCACCTATACTGTAATATAAAAAAAAATTTAAAAGGCACCAATACTTTTTCTGCAGCAGAGCCAAGCTTTTTTTCTTTCAAACTTTGTAAAAAATCTGAATCATAGGCAATTTTTCACCAACAATTTTTTTGAATTCAAAGCATCTGTTGTGCAAATTTTGTTTGTTAATCTAGACACACACACTCTCACTCTCTCTCTCTCTCTCTCTCTCTACAACAAAAGTCAGGGGACCAGAGAAAAAATTGTTTTACATACCAAATGAAACCTTATTCTTGACCATTGGTAAACTTTCTGTGGGCCACCCTGTATTATTCCTTCCATGCCACGCACTCAGAGTCAGTACTTCCGCCAATCTCCTAGCACACAGAGCACCAACAGTGGATGTCATATCGCATCAAAGGTTTGTGAGGGGCTAAAGCAGCAGGCCGTCGGGATATCAATATCCATTGTTTGGTTCCACTTCCAGTCAGAGCAGTGAGCATGTTTGAGCACTTCTTTTTCTTGTAAAATTACCCGAAATGCTTGTTTTGAATTCACTAGAAAAAAACGGAAACCCATCAATGGTGCCATTCCTTTGTATGAAAAAAAGAATCTATACTTTTTCCTGCCAGAAGTGAATTGTGAACCTTGCTACACTGCAGAATTTGGCATGAGCAGCATTTTTTTTGAGTTGTCATGGCCACAAGAGAGTGTCATGTTCCACAATGCACCAAAGCAACTCATGTTGCCTTGGCGTGTAGCCCAATAAACCAGATGCCCTTTCTTTGTACAGCTTGGCAATTCATTCAAAACCAAAGAAGTGGACATCACTTCTTTAGATTTTTTTTATTAGGCGAATTGTGTGTCAGGAAGAAATCAGCAGATATACAGTATGTCCCTGATGACCCACAAGAATGACCAAGGTATAATAATTAATCCATTCCTCTTTCAAAGTACGCTTGGGAAGACCCAATGCTGCAGTGAGCATTTAACCCTTTTTCAGTGAAGGTTGGGTTTCTTTTGATTTTGTGTGCTCTGCAAATCAACTTTTGAAAACCCATGACAGTGTGTGCTGGGCAAAGAAAGCAAAAATAAATCAGTTTTGTTTTCTTCAAAAAATATTTGTGAAGATATGAGAAAGTTCACCTTCAAGGCTCAGTTTTTTTCATGCCTTGGCTTGTGTTTTGGATCATACAAGGTTAAATTTACGCTTGAAAGCCGGGATCCCAATTTACAGGTCACTGTGGTGTATAACTTTTCACTGATCAACATAAGTTTGTGCATCTCCTGATTAAAGTGAAGGGGAAAATGAGTTCATTCCAGAAAGTCTTTCCAACACAAAAATGATTTTTATCTGTATACTTCATATTTTGTCAAAGTATTACACACCACTGACTTCATAAGACACATATATTCTGTACACAACTGATATCACAATATCAGGGCCTGATGCTAAAATGCCTATCTTTGCGGGAAATGGCTTGGATTTTATATAGGTAAAATCTGGGGGGTAAACCGGGAAGGGGAAGATACCTGTGTTCACGTGTGCAGGTATCAATGAGAGAAAAGGGGTACATGCACTGAGGGTTCTGCGCAGCTGGAGTAGATGTGCGCACAGTGGCACACACGCCATGGGTACACATGAACCAAGAATGGGATGGAATAATGATACATTGTTTTAATTATTAATTTATTGTTAATCCTCATCTCTTCTTTGCATTTTTCTTTCTTAATTCTGTGTGGAGGGATTTATTGCTGATACTCTCTTTTACAAAGTTGTTTCGTAGCACAGGCATTTTATTGGGAAATTACATGATGACTTTCTACCAATAACGGTGGAAAATATCCAAATGTGAAAAAAGCATAATGACTTCTTAACTATGGATAAAATCTGACTTCGTCATCCTGCATACAGCAGGGTTAACAATAAATTAAAATTGCATCTATATGAGCTAAGCTTACCAATCAATCAAGCAAAAGCAATTCCATTCCTTCTTTTCAAATGAAAAGACAAATGGTAATCTAAAGCACAGAGAAGGAACTCCTCTTTAAAGAGTTGAGTCTTTCAAGGATTCATGAAAACTGAGCACTGATTACTGCCCTTGACTCAATTCCTCTGCCTGAGATCCAATGGAACCATGACACATGGAAAGGAAGGTAAAAGAAATTTTGGGTATTTTGGGACGAATAATTTTTGCCCAATTATTAATCATCAGGGTTGATTGCCAGTAAGGTCTCAGGAATATTAAAAAAAAGTAAAAATAAGACTACAGTGGGACCCCAACATATGAATACCCGGAAGTTCAGACAATTTGAGTCATATACACTTGGAGCTGGGGTATAGCAAGACTTGTTCATTTTTTACTTCTTGAGCTCCTTCTGATGCCAAAAGAGCAGATTCTCTGTGGTTTTCTTCTGCGCATTTTTTTTTTTTGCTTTATGAAGTCAAGGAAAAACTGTTTGCAATTATTTGGGACTTCATTTCTAATTTTATATTAATCCTTCTGCGGCGAAGGGTTCTGTCCCAGCATTGCAGGACTAAATTGGGATTTTTCCATCAATTTTCTTTAAGGCCATGAAAACCAAGCCAGGTAGCTTAGAGCAAAGTTGGACTTTGCCTGGAAAAAAGGTGTTGCTGATACTTCCCAAAGTAGGACTTTTCTACTAATTTTTCCCTCTAAATGGGAATCCTTCTCCTGGCACCCATATTGAAAGGGTTCAGAATCTGAGAAGAATGCAACTAATTTAGAGATAGGCAAATAAAATGATCAGCCTTGGTGATGTATTTACTTTTTATTTTTGGGTAACCTTTTTCTGGGGGATTTCCAAAAATGCACCAGGATTTTGTTGGGCTTTTCCCTGTATGCAGGGTAAATTTTTACTCTTTGTTTTTAAATCTGTCCACACAGACACAAAATTTTGCAAAAAAAAAGTCTGACTTTGCCACCCATGGGTGAACAGGAAAATAAATTGTTCCCTATATTGCAGTCTACAGTAAAAAGAGATCCAGCATGTGGATGTTCCAAAAAAAGGAACAATGTCCCAGCATCAGCAATTACTTTCACATATCCGGGTCCCAGCACTAGCTATGAGAAACTGAGATAAATTCAGTACAGCGGTTAGATAAATAGACACATACCTAGGTATATATATATAAATAGACAATAGTCATCCTTGGCCAGGCGATGGCTGATCAGGAGTCAGGACGAGAGGATTGCCGACATAGCCACAGCAGCCCTAGGTTCACTTTTCAGTACAGCACAAAAGAATTCTGGTGCATGACTGCTGGCTGCTGCATTTGGTCGGCGGCTCATTGTAGTCGCAGCACTGTTCGACGCCTTAAAATATTGTCGTCGTTTTCGCGTGTCACCCGCAGGTATAACGACTGCTACTGCTGCTGCTGGATCCCTCTCAGGCCCTGGTTTTCTGGTATCCTCGTTCCTCCGTCTTTTGTGTTTTCCCTTCTCTTCCTTCGCCACGCACACGTATATATACTGCACAGCGTAGTATATTGTCGTCCCCCGCGGGATGGATATATATCCTATGTACGCCCCGTGGCACACTGTACAGTATTCTAAAGGTTTTTCCTCATCCTGGAAGTCTGTGAGAAATCCCCTGGCGGCTCTTTGTGCATGACCTATAGCTCCTGCGAAGGCACGTGTTGAAGGCACACTCTGCTTCGTGTGAGACAGATCGACGGGCTATATGCGCTATATTCTGCGACAGAGTCGGTAATTACTGCGATTTATCAGCGTGACGTGCGAACAATCCTGCCAATAATATGTTGCGAAAATAAGAGTCGATAATTTTGTACCTCGATCGTATATACCAATCCTCATGATTTATGCACTGCTCTAACAGATATCTCAGGGAAGTACTGTACAGTATATACTGTACAGTGGGTCCCCAACATATGACAATATCATTTAGTGACATTTTATAACTCTGGAAAGCTGACCCAACATCTGCCCAAGGCTTCAAAAATTTTTTTCTTTTGATGTATTTTCGAAAAACGCAAGTTTTTGTAGTCCTGATATGAATAATTAGTATCATATATCAACAACAATGCATAATCCAAAACAAGCTAATTTTGTCCATCTTTTTCTATAATCCTTTCCATAATCTGAGCATAGTACTATACAGAGAAACTTTCGTTTTTCTCTTCAGTTTTTGGGCTCCTTTTCATGACAAAAGATGAAATTATGTGTATTAGTCATCTTATATGCATTTTTTATTTTCTCTATATATCTGGAAGTTTAAAAAAATTTCTGATCAACAGGAGAACCGAATAAATATATCCGCATAAAAGTCCAAGGGTCCATTCAAACTGAAATGCAGATTTTATTGGGGAGAATGTTGGAAGTTGAATCAGTTGAAAATAAAAATGTGAAAAGATTTTTCCCAATTTTCTCCTGATTTTGAAAAACTTTTGCATTTTTCATTGTCAATCCATCATGTTGAAACCTTTTTAAAAATTAAAAACACCATCATGTTTATAATAAAAGTTTTAAAACTCAGTTTGGTTGAATATTGAATGTTTAGCAAATTTTTGATCTTTTAGAAATGGGACACAAAAATTTGAAAATTTGTCTTTAGCTCACTCTAGTTTCATTAGAATTGTTTCTATTTCATAATTTCTTGCAGGGCTAGATGCGCATTAAGGGTGTACAGATTTAGAAATTTTTAAATCAGGACAAATTTTGTAAAATGAATTAGTTGAAAATTAAAAACGTAAACCAATTTTTCCTAATTTCGGCTTGATTTTCAAATTTTTTTTGCATTTTTCATCATATCTCACTCAATTTTGAAGCTTTTTCAAAATGTCAAAAAAGAAAATTTAGAAAATATCTTTGCGCCCTTAAAATTTGAAGAAATTTGAAAATTGAGTCAAAATTCATTTCTTGACAAATTTCCAAAGTTTGGACAGCAGGAAACGTGACCCTGGTGCATGCCTCTCTGCATGGGGCTCTGTGGTATAAGGAAGGTAAGGGGCAGGAAGGAAGGGAGGGCCGGTGCAAATTAAAAAAAAGTGTGAACCTAGGATGGCAAGCAGACACTCAAGCAATTTTTACCTCCACCCTTCTGCGGTCAAAAGAACAGGTAGGAATTTTTTTTTTTCACCAGACAGTGGTTGGCGTACCCCCTGGCAAGCACTCGCGTACCCCTTGGGGTACGTGTACCACCGGTTGAAAAGCCCTGGCTTAGAGCCTCAGAACGAAGAAGAAAATCTGGAAGGACTTGTTTGACAATGCACAGCATCCTCTTCCATTCCAAGGAAATCAACTCTTTCCGTCATCTCTCTCCCCAAAAAATTAAGGAGGAAACACAAAATGCATTCCAATGGCCAATTCTCAAACTGATTAGAGCTAAAACCTTGTTTTGATTATTCCTGAGAGATTTGTTGTGATTACCTTGTGTGTGTGTGTGTGTGTGTGTGATTTTATCATTCATCAAAACTCACCAAGTTGCTAAATTCTGTTTTGGGTCATTAATAAACCAAAAGCTTTTTTGGAACCTCTATATAAAGAGACTCTCAGTCCCAGGTTCGTTTTTTAGTTTTACTTTCAATTCTAAGCAATTTTCTTTGTTCAGGAACTTCTAATCCTTAAACAGTTGTGAAGAAAGAATTGTAGGTGCAGGTATGCGATGAAGAAATCATTTAGGAGCTGGAAGAAATCATTAGAGCTCCTAAAATTATTGAGAGCTTCTGGTTAGCAGACTGTATTTCCATTGCATTTATGAGTCATGCCTGTACTTATTACACACACAGAAGCTTTCGAATTACTTTTTTATAATAATTCAGTTTCTTGCATTTATCTTGTCACCGCGATTTGGGTACAGATTATGGGCATGAAGTAAAAACGATACTGATTTTGAAAATCATAAATGTTTTGCGATTTATAGTATGTTTGAACAACGCCTCCCTAAAAAATGTTGGCATATTTCGATGCAATGCTTCCGAATACTATACCGCATAGTGAAAAGGGACCAGAAGAATTCGGTTTTCCTGTGTGCGTGTGGTTGAAAGATTTCTTGGCATGATTCGCGAGTTTAGTACTTACTTTGAAATCAATATCTTGGAATGCCTACACATCTCTAAGCCCGAACCTGCTGCCAGAAAACTCAGTTTGTTCATATGTTCTTTGTTTTCTTGAATCATAGTGCTGGCTTGAAAGAATGTTTCCTTGCAAGTCAAATCATTCCAGCCTTTTTCGGTCTGAAACGTTTGACGTGAGAATGAATTTAATCAATGGACGAGAAACCTTTTATCGCCCTGCGAAATTTCTCAAAGCGAAATTCTTCTTTCGTCCGTTGTGGATTTTTTGTCAAAACGAGAAAAGGAACCGAAGTGACAAACATGACCTATAATGGCGCTCCAAAGAAAGATAAGAAAAACATTTTAAGAAGGTTTGCTCACATTTTTGGCCACCCCGAATGAGATGCAAACGTAACTGGCGCTTAAACCTTGTCTTATAATAATGTCAAAACTTCTGCTTTTAGGATCATATTGTGCCAAAGGCCTTTTGAATTGGTTCAATAAAATTGCTATACTTGTACAATCTTCAAATTAAATTCCCAGCCAGACCTGGATTTATTGCCGTAATTTTTATTTTTACACAATACATTGAAGTGGGCTCTAAAATGAGGACATAATTATAGTGCTTGGATATCGTCTCCATTTCAGAAAGTTTGCATGTCAGTTTACGTTTTCCCTTGAACCTCCAGGCAAATTTCTTCAATTGGATATCTTTTCAATTATAAATTAGAAAAAAAACAGAAATAAATTCTCTCCGAACTTCAATATAACAAGAGAAAACCACACATGAACTCTCATCTTGGCATCAAAAGGAGCTAAAAAAGCAGATATTTAGAACAAGTTATGCTTTACTTTGCACAGCAGATGGCGGAAAATACTCCGAAAAAAGCACAAATTACACTTGTTTTTGATCATGAGTTTGAATATATTCATGATCAACTTCATTTTCAATGTTTTTAGAGATGCTGACTCGCTGCATTTGTCAAAGAGATGTCCAAATTTCATAACTATGAACTTTCAATTTTTCTGGAATTGTCGAAAGAGTGCTGTCCATGTCATGGAACACGGTATGTATGCTGGGGGCAGATTTTGTGAGTTTCAAGCTGTGAGACCCTCCAAGTCGAATACGTCGTTGTGTCCATGATATTTTCGGGGTTCCACTTCAGTAGCATTATAGGCACAGAGAGTAGAGTCGAGGCATATGTGGAAAAGCGCAACAGGGCAATTTCTCCCAAATTTTCTCTCGTATATGTATACATATCCTCTCTCTCTCTATATATATACAGTATATATATAAGAAGGAACAGCAGCATGCAGTTTCGTCCCGGTTTTCGGGAAAACCGACAGCGACGTGATTGATGAACAATTAAACAAGCTTTTTCCTCCCATCCTCGATCGTCACTCTGTCCTGTCCCCTGTCTGCATTACCCTCTCGCAAAATAGGATGGGGATAAGAACTGCAAGGAACTAAAAGACAGCTAGGGCAACGACGCCGACGTCGACGTCGACGACGAGGTCGACGACGACCGTGGGGGTTGGGGGATTTGCTCAATCTTGTTCGTGGTGGCACATGTGCTCACAGTTTGCCCTGTCGTGCTGTCCGCTGTTCAGTCGAAATTGAAAAGAAATCAGTCGCTGCTGGGGACGCAAATAATGGAATTTCTTCTGATTAAGCGGCGGCGGGGGGGGGGGGGGTGGTGTTCTTAATGTTTTCTCTGTTTAAAGCTTTGAACGTCTGCGCCAACGGTAGCCCTGTTTTCATTTTGTTTTTTTATTTTTTTTATCCCTATGCGTGAGCGCAATACAATACAAATATTGCACTTCAACAAAAACTACAGTACCCAAATCTTTAATTTTCCCTCTTTAGTGTGCAAGCATCTGCTGTGACCATAGCATAAAATATCACACGCTTTAATTAGAAAAGTTCTTTTGACAGATTTCCAGACTGAGCTGCCAAAACCATTTTTTTTAAATCGAGTGGGACATTTTAAGATTGCAGAAGTGTTGAGGGAACTGCATTGTGCACCTAGCTGTTGATGTAATGAAAATGCATTGAGAAAAACCCAGTTACGATTTTTCCTGCTCTCAACTTTATTTTCTTTGACTAAGGAGTCTTTATAAACAACCCCCCATTGTGAGGAAGCATTGCTCTGTTTATTAGTACAGTAGTAATGTTTCATGCTTAGATATTTTATATCGTTTTTTGGATTTGGATTTGTGCTCAAATTCCCTTTTATTCCCCTTTGTAGCATTTTTAGTGGTACTTTTGAATTGAGCCTTTCCTTTGCCATCGAATTACACAAAGTATTTTACTGTAATGCACTAGGAACATATTCTCAAGGAAACGCATTGATTAAATGTCCTTGGCTGCAAACTGGCTGATTGTCAATAATGTTTGTGTCTGGTCATTCCACTGTGGCTTCATCCTGTGTTCTTTTCTGTGTTCCATTTGAACCCGCCAATCAACTATTGAGTGAGGCAAAATGAGAATACAAATCAGTAAACTCAATAAAAATTGAAAAAATGAAACAACCAGAAAATTGGTAACCCCAAATGGGTTTTGCATTTCAAAAATGTCATGCTTCCTGGGCAACATGACATCTTTGATTGCAGCTCATATATCCAGTCCCCCACACCATTGAAACTGTATGGCTTCTATCATCAATACTGGAATCAAGAACAAATCAATTACAGTCAACCCCCATCTAACGGACTTGATTCATGCAAGGGATGAGTCTGTTAGACAAAAAGTCCTTTACACAAATTCAATTACATAAAAAATTAAAAATTTCAAGTAGTAATGTTTCATGCTTAGATATTTTATATCGTTTTTTGGATTTGGATTTGTGCTCAAATTCCCTTTTATTCCCCTTTGTAGCATTTTTAGTGGTACTTTTGAATTGAGCCTTTCCTTTGCCATAAAATTACACAAAGCATTTTACTGTAAAACACTAGGAACATATTTTCAAGGAAACGCATTGATTAAATGTCCTTGGCTGCAAACTGGCTGATTGTCAATAATGTTTGTGTCTGGTCATTCCACTGTGGTCATTGAACTGTGTTCTTTTCTGGGTTCCATTTGAACCCACCAATAAACTATTGAGTGAGGCAAAAGGAGAATAAAAATTAGTAAACTCAATAAAAATTGAAAAAATGAAGCAACCAGAAGATTGGAAACCCCAAATGGGTTTTGCATTTAAAAAATGTCATGCTTCATGATGGGCAACATGACATGTTTGGTCATATGCAGTCCCCCACACCATTGAAATTGTAGTGCTTTTATCACCATTACTGGAATCAAGAACAAAACAATTATAGGATACAAATCTCTTTTCTTAACCAAATCATGATCAGTTCCTTCTCGTTATTCATTATTGGAATTTTTTTACTTGTATCACCAGTCCTGGAATCAAGAACAAAACAAAATTAGAATACAAATCTCTTCTCCTAACCAAGTCATGATTGGTTTCTTTTGCTATTAATTCTATGTGAACACTATATGTAAAGAGGAGTTCTGCTCAATTGTCAAAAATTCTTTTGTTGTCTTTTGCTGTCTAAGAATTATTGTTCTTGGGATGAATGTTGAAATCCATTTAAGTGTTTTGACTATAAGCCAGCCACAAAGGGATTTCTTGCCTCATTTTGGGCTTATTGCTGTGTTTCACATTTTTTATTCATAATGACAGTAATTAAAATATTTCATCAACATTCTTCATCTTTTTGGTGCTGAAATTGTATTCCCCAATATCAGACAGCTCATTTGAAAAATGATGGAGACTTTGAAGGCATGTTTCTGAGAAATGCAACCATCTTCAAAATATGGCTGCATGAAGTCAACCCTTGCACAACAGATATCCCACAAAACAGATTTTTGCAGGACAGACCATCTCTGAAGGCAGTTTTTTTTTTTGCATAATAGACAAATCTGCATAACAGACTTCAGTCTGTAGAAGTGTGCACCCCCAGTGGACATGAATCCTTTAGGTCTCCCTTTTGTTTCCCAACTCAGTTTATATATAAAATATCAATATTACTGGTGCTAAACTCGCAATTTGACTCTAATCACTTGCCAGACTAAGATTGAATTGCAAATTGGGCAAATTGCAAGACACTCCATGAAATTAAAAAACTATTCGAGTTTTACGGGTTTCGTCCAGTCTAACACCTCGTTCTCCAGTTTAACGTTCCAGGATGGACAAAACGGTACTTACACACACGACACATCACAAAAGTCAACAAAACCAACATTAGAACGAAGTTTTGTATAAGTGTGAACAAAAAAGAATATTGAATGTGCAAACAGACTAGTCTTGTACAAACTAAGTCCATTGTGCGTGGGTTGACTGTACTTCATTGCAGAGTTTCGCCTTTATCCTCCAGAAAATGCTAGTCTCTCGATCTGCTTCTGCTGGATTTCAATACTGTACTGTCTAAAAATGAAACATGAAGAAACAGATGATCCTTGGACCCAAAATCCTCCAGTCCACACCACAGTAGTGGCACTGACTTTCCCAGTTGTCATGTAGATATTGAATATGCAAAGTTAGGAGGGATATAGGTAGCAACCTAGAGAAGAAAAACATTTAAATTATGCGGCAGTTTCTGAAAATGCAAAGATTTGCGACGAAGGACATCGCAAGGACTTCCGAAATTGTTTGGAGCGATATAGCCGGAGAAGAAATTCAAATGTCCAAGAAGGAAAGTATATATTGGTGAAACAGCTGCGCATCTGAGAAGTTATTTGCACAGGATTGTTTATCGAGGACAGCAAAATGTTTCGGATAAGCGTAAAGCATAAGAAAAGGAAGGGATGCACAATAGCGATGAAGTGAATATCAAAAGGGTACCACCGATTCTATCAAAGATTCCCGAAATTGAGACGAAAGCTAATAGGTTCATACTTCGCAATATTATATTGAAAAGCAGTTTTTTTTTCTCCCCAGCTTACACATGTGAATCCATATACGCATTTTCGTTGAACAGAAAACGGCCGGGTTGCCTTCCTAATTTTATTCCTCTCACATGTCGTGCATGTAGTGAACTGCTTTATGCCCCGCTCCAATAAGCGAATATTCCTTTCACAATTTCATTTTCACTCATACATGCAACAGATGCAGAAGTATGCTGTAAAGTAATCCCCTCGCGTCAAATTGAATTTTCTGGAGCGACTCCTCGAAGCGTCACAGCATTAATCAGGGAAAACGTCTCCTCGGACACTGGTCCTTTCGGAGTAGTCGCACCCGTATGTGGTCCCCAAATTGGTTTTGAAAAAACCTTAACTTTAATTTCGGCGTATTAATACCACTGAGCTGAAGAAACAATTCTTGTTCAGAAAAGAAATCCTCTGGAAAAGGAGGGAAAATGTTGCCCTGCTGCTCGACAAATATTTCAGAAAATGTTGAAAAAAACACTCTGATGGTGACATTATAGCTCTTTGCTCAAAACATAAGGCGCCAATCTTGGAGATTTTCTGGTTGCTCCAGCTTCCCCTTTCAGAATTCTAGCAATTCATAGGGAAATGACAATTTAAATGTGTCTGATTGATGTTTGGGATTTATTGCCACACCAGTGTGATACGTGCCACATTAGTTGAGGCAACAAAAAAAAATTGTGTGGAAAAACTGCCCAACAAGAAACTCAGAGAACACCAGAAAACTAACAAAACTTTCTTCTCCAAGGTTTCTTCCCCAATGTCATCTTTGATTCTGTTGCCAATCCCAGACCTCTAAGAATTGCCTGATGTCCAGCAAGAGTACTGGTCAAAGATCACTGCAGTAAATTATTGAAAACCCCTTTTCAATTCCCAATATTTATTGGTCTGAGCCTATCTGTTACAGAGAGCAGTTGAGTGTCCAAAAAATTGGGATATAAACACTCATGCTCATGCATCACGCAAAAAGGTTTTTTCATTGTCATTTTTGTGTCTTGTTTTTTTAACTAATTTTGGTTATGTCTAAAAAAATGTCTTCCATATTAATTCCTTCACTTTGGACAAATCAAAATTTACTTTGAATATTAAATAGGGAATCTGCCAAGAATTCTTGGTCCTTGTTTTGGGCTGAATCTGCATTTTGCTTCCAGAAACATTTGATCCACAGCAGCCATTATTTTCATCCGAATGCTAATTTTGGTGATTGATGTCCCCAACAATTGATATGACAGAGTTTTCCGCAATCAGTGGATGATGCCTTCTGCCATTTCCATCAAGATCCTTTGCTTAGAATGAGAATGTAGCTGCCATTAAAGAAGATGGCGAAATCACCTTGGAAGACCTTGAAGCAGCTCTCGGAATTCATGATGTGTCAATTCAAAGGATTCTGACTGAGAAGCTAGGCTACACACAAAAAAAATCAGCAAGATATGGAAAGCAACACTTTTTGAGCAAGGAGCAAAAAGCTGCTATAGGGTAACTTCTTTTAAATCCCAGAAACATGTAAGACATGGCTGATTTTGTTTTTCTTGTGTCAAAGAATGTCTTTTCTTTCTGAACAATAATGATTGTATTTGATTTCAATCATATTTGGCGTTTCAGTTTTAATTTCGAAAACTCGTGTTAGACCCCCGCTGGTATGAATTCCAGCAGTGAGACCTGAAACTCTCATCAGAGCCGCCGTCATTAATCGCTGGCATCCACCACAAATCCCGTCAAGTCCAGGCCCATTTCCACTTACCCTCGTCATGTACTTGCATATACAGTAGTAAAGGACGAATCAATGTTTGAAAGAGGATTTGGTTCTTAGCTGCTTCCGCTGCGTTTATAAAATATTAAACTTGTTTTTAATTGCTCAATAAGGTTAGGAGGTTATACTCATTTCACTTGGGGAAGGATATGATGAGAAATATGCAGCCTCAACTGTTGGAAATTTAATTGATTTAATTCACTTGCTCAGAACTGCAAAATTAATGAGTGACAACGCATTTGTAAGCAGTCTTCAAGCTTATTTAAATTTGGATTTGTTGAGAACAGGAAACTTCCGCAGATAGACGCGATTCAATACAATAAAATACAACTCCCATGTCATTGGATCCTCACTGTGAGAAGGGTGTTGTGTATTTAACTCATGCATCATTTCTATGATGAGTGGCGAAAAATCAGGCGAGAAACACACCACTTGATCAGCAAATGAAACTGCGATAATATAAGAAATGAAACTTTTTTTTTTTAGCCTGGCAGAATTTGCGAAGTGCTGAATTCTTGCCGCGAAGAAGGCAATTATAAATTGAATATTTATATTGAAAATTTATTTGTCATATATAAATTGAATATGACTTTAAGAAAGAGAAAATGGCTCGTTTCGCACAGAGAGTGGATCATTTTCAAAAGGAATATTATTTTCAATATCCGCCAATAATATCGATGCACAATCAGTCCGCGCATCTCCTTCGTTTTTTGGATTAATAATTAATTTGATCGCTGCTATATTTAATTTAAATAATGAATATACGACGGTTTTGCGGAATCGAGTGCCATTACTATATTGAATAATACCGTGCATAAAGTTCGAATTATTTTCAGTTTTATCTCGAAGCTCGCCGTTTCCACTTCTCACTTTCAATTTCTAACACATCTCGAAAATCTGCGCTGCTTCTTCATGGGTCGAAAGTCGATCACGCAAAAAGCTTTTACCACCAGGATTTCTTGGCAATTTTATTCCGTAAAACACTTTTTGGGAATTTTCCGTATCCGATACAAACATGATGCATATTATTATTGAATGGTCAAATGTCACACGCTTGTATCGAATGCTTTCAGCACTTTTTTTATGCCGCTGTATCCAAGTGAAAGCAAGGCACAATCAAATAGCATTCGTTACAGGATTTGTGCATATACAGTATTGTACATGGATGTGAATTTTTGCATTAGCGGGAAAATCCCTAAGCTGATTATTTCTGTTTTCCCACGTCAAACCTTAGTTCTGCACAGTCTCAGAGTTCAAGAATGTTGCATAATCCTTCAGGGTGATATTTTGCAATGGAGATATCAGTCTGCAGTGCTTTTTCCAGAGACTTTAAAGCGCTTCTTTTTCTGTAAACTTCGATGAAAACGTGATCCAATAATTGCAAAAATTCCTTGCATAATCCTGAGAGTGGTTCGAGAATTACTCCGGATGTATCTTTTTTTTCTCAATCAGAACTTAATATGTTCGAAATCAAATTCATTACGAGAACCTACGGTTGAATTATACAAATTGAGATCGTGTATAATGCATGATTGCTAATGGCCACTCGGAAATGCATTTCCCGCCTCTGCCTGGGAAAGATTCGTCGTCAACTTTTTTTTTTTTTTCAAGATGACTTTGAAATGTACCTCCTGTTCAACTCAACTGCAAATGCACCCTGAGTCTGATGCACTTCTTTTAGTTACCATGACTCACAGGCGCATTTTCCCACATTTTCTATATAGGTATTTTATTTTCGAATGATATGAAAACCAAATTCAGTACAGTCTTTCAGGAGATTGCGGTCAGAGGAGTTGAAAATGAAATGAATCGAGCCCCTGGGGCCGTAAAACCCCCGTGCCCTTCACGGGATCCGCTGAGTCTACAAGGTTGCACTGCTGCTGAAAACGAAAAGAAAAAGGAATGGCCTCTATTTCTAATCCAGATAAAATTTCTCCCACCATTTGAGTGTCCTAGGGTCTGCAGATGCAGGGAATGTTCTTCTGTCTGTTCAGAGACCTCTGACCGTGTTGAGAAATGCTCTTGTGAGCAGGGGAAACTGTGTTTTACTTGAGTACCTGGTGCCCTCAAGTCAGAAAGCTTGAAATTGCATTTCAAATTTGAAAAAAATTATTATTTCAATATGAAATGCGAATCATAGTTTTTTGCAAAAATTCATATTTTAACAAATATATTGAGGAAAAATCTCAGAAAAGTTTACAATTCTGAAAATTTTGTTGAAAATTGTTCACAAACTATGATGCTCAACTCAGCTTCTCCATTGATGTCTTTAAAAAAGGTATACATGGTACATTCCTGAATACAATACATACTACAATGAAATCTTATTACAGCAAAACCATTGGGACCAGTAAAATAGTCTAGCTTCATTGAAATGGAAAACATTATAAAGTCACTAATTTAACATTGTGGCTATTCAGCAGGGGCCTAAAAACCAAAATTGTTGTAATCAATCAATCATTTGTTAAAGTGAGATTCATTGTAGCAAGATCTACTGTAGTTTAGTGTGTTACCATAAATCCTTAGCTTGTGTGATAATTTATAAGAAACACAATCCCTGAAGTTGTGTTTGAAGCATATCAACATTTGTTGATTTCATGCAACTATCAGTTCCTGAGCCTTGAGTCATGTGTCTACTTGCAGATTTGTATTGTTAACCAGACTTCAGCCACCCAAGAAACTCTCCACGAGGGACATTCAACCTCTTTCATTCAAGTCAGCATGAAATATGCATATCTTCTTCGAAGCTACAAAAAAAATAAGTCATGCCTCCTATATAGTCGTTTTCCTTTTCATAATAAATACAGTCTCCAATTCTTCTTTCCGGGTAAAAAAAAATGGAAGATTGAGACTTACATGCAAGGCTAGATTGTGTTGAGAAATCCAAGTGTTGTGGCTCATCATAAAGTATAAATTGGAACAAAATTTTCGATATCACAAACTCTTTCTTCTCTCTCTGTACTCTCCTGATATAAATCCGTGTATTCATGGTTAAAAAAATTTTGTAATGACGATTTTCCCAAGTCTAGTATGACAGAATTTTCTGAGGAATGTTCAATAGATTCTCTGGGTAGAAATTTTACAACTGAGGCAGGCACAGTCTGAAATTCATAATCCCAAGAGTTACTGACTGGTTCTTGTAGCATGGATGGAAGCTGTAGTCAATGACAAACATGTTTGCTATAGTGGTTTCACACTGTCCTGCAAAAAATAAGAGATATTCACACCATTCTCCCAGAGTAAAAAACGATGAAGGGATTGGTGCACCTGTTGGGATGCAGGATTGAAGCTAATTTTTTCACTCAAGATCACTCAGTTTATCAATAAAGATTGAATTTGAAAATGACTGAAAAGCAAGATCTATATAATCAGTTTTTAATAAATGTGATGAAAAATAGCTTTTCCAGTCATTAATTTTAAAAAATCTCTGGATAACAATCTATCGAGTCTAACACACTTTTTCTGAAGCCAAAAGCTGGTTGTAATGATATTTCACCATATCTGTTGCGATTAAAATGTGTATCTGAAGCAAAAAATTGAAATGTGAGCTTATTCTAATTCCTATTTGTATCTGAGGGGTTACTAGGTTCCGCGCGGATCAGCTTGTTGCTGATGTTCCGGAGGAGCTTAAAAATCTAACAACTCAACATTTCAAGGCCTGCTTCAACGCATGGATCAGAAGGCTTGGGAATTGTGTACAAACTGGTGGTGATTACATTGAAAGGGAGTCTGTCTAGCCTCCTGAAATTAGAGAACATGAGAAAAGGGTTCTAAAAAATCCCTGGTATTCAGACCATTTAAGCAAACCATTCGGAATCCATGCGAACTGAATCATTGAAATCATATTTCATTCAGCAGAAGCGGTGGAATAAGTCGGTGTTGGTGTGTTCGATAGAATATACCACAATAAGACACCCATCCATTTTGCCACCTCATCCGCAGCATAAGCTCACTGCTGCTTGGGTAAAATTTCTGCCAAAAGCCGTGAAATTCAGAAATCCTGCTCAGTTGCCCTTACGTCTGCTGCAGATCTTTGCTCAGAAGACGAAACACTCGAAACTGGGCTTGCTTTTGGAGAAAGCAATTCTATATATAGGCTCGTTGCATCCCGATTAAAAGTACACGCCCTTGAGAACAAAAGAATGCTTTTACGAGAAATAACTGAGACTCTGGGTGTTTTTCTGAGAGAAGTTCAGTATAATGCGTCAACGTCACGCGTGCTGCTGACCCTCCAAGTGTTCTGCACTGGAAACCTATTCTGAAATGCCCAGTGCTCTCGATTTTCTGTGAAGTATAGTATACCCATCACAGACGTATTCAAAATGTTCTCATGTACTTCTCAAAAAAAGAAAAAAACGTAAGTTGCTTAAGAATGATTTTTTACACAATGCACTTGTATTATGATTGCTCTTACCATCTGAGGTGCATACATTTTTAAGACTCATGATTTGCATTTCAACTTTATTTGGTAACTTGCGATGAAAAGGAAACGACAGATGACAGAGATGAATTCCTGTTGGTTGGGACACTAATGACATTATTTGTTATTGAATTTGCTGTGGAAAGACAATTTTTATGCATTAAACTGAAGGATCTTCACACATTATTGATCAGGTTCAATGGATTTAATAATTTGGAGTTTTACCTTAAAAGACAAACGCAATAAAATCACGTCACAAAAAATACAGTTGCAAGGACTTTTCAGAATAAAACCTCTATCCATTCCACAGCTACAGAAGTGAGCTTGAAAAAGTCTTGGGATTCTTAAAATTTGATGAAAAAGGTTCCTTGCCAAATTGTAGAGGACCAAGATAAACTATTAGCCTCATGTAATTTCTCTACAAAGATTCTCTACAATTCTGTAAATCAGGTAAAATGTAACTTTGAGTGGGCTGAACACATTGTGCCCGAATTTGTGCTCAATAAGTTCCCTGTGCTGTTAATATTACTGGTATTTTCTTTGTGCTATCTGGTGATGAGGGGGGGGGGGGGGTGCATGCAATCATATCATTTGCGCAACAATGTGTTCTGGGATGTTTTTTTTTGTAATGCCCATATATATCTTATTTTTCCTTTTTACATCCTGACATGATGGAATGTACTGCATTTTAATGGATGTGGGTGTTGAGAATTTCCTAAAATAAACAGAATTTATTAGTAAAACACCACAATCAGACTGAGAATGGCTAGGAGCCTCTTTGTAGAACAAGGCTAAAATATATGTATATTCATATACAGTAAATGCCAAAAGAGTGAACAATCCAGCATCTTCTTCAAGAAAAATACACACACACAATAATTTGCACTACTTCTCAGAGAATTGGTTCAACCAGTGGATGAAGCTAAAAATCAAAATGGGATTCTGAATGAGAATGTGTTGATGATTCCAAGTTTTTGAGACTTTTAGGAATTATTGAGGAAGGGTTCCGTTGAAGTTGTTTGTGGTGAAGGTTGGGATTCTTTACAGTTTTCTGATTGGCCATTTATATCAAAATCAAAGATGATTTGCAGCATTCTGGTACAAGTTTTGAAGGTTCTTGTGGGCAAGTTCTTTGGTGCTGGGCTCTTCTCAAGCCCCAGCACTAGTTTCAGGGATGCAGGGCAGACTATTATACCGTGAGACCCCCAAATGCAGACATAATTGGTGCATCAAAAGTGTCCCTAAGTTTAATTGTTCCTAAGTTGAGTTTTGTTTTCCCAGCATAGACTTACATTATATGATTTTTAATTGGTATTTTATGGAAGAAATATTCTCCAAAATGCCACCAAAAAATTGTTTGCCGCTTGAATTTGATTCAGTGAATATCTTTTCAACCCAATAAGAACATTTGGAGCATTGAATAGTATACCACTGTACAGTACATTGCAATGTTGGCATCTGTAAAAATAATATCCATGTTACAAGGAGAGAAGGAAGTCCCTGTGTGCTATAGGTAATTTTTTAATTAGCTGAATGGATGGGAAAAGTACCAAAGAATTTTTCTTGCATAGATCTTAGGGTTGGAAATATCAATTTCTTGCAATTAAGCCTGATAAAAGTAAATTTTATCATGGAATGTCCTCATGTTGAGTCAGTGTCTGTATGTTAAGCCTTTTTTATGAATTTTTAAAATTCAAAAATAAATATCCACATGTCAAATTGTCCCCATGTCGAAATTTCTGCATGTGGGGGCCTCACTGTATTTAATTACTGCCACAGTCAACAACAGTGGGTTAAGCGGGGATTGGGTTTGGATCATGGTATGTGGGAAACATTATTTGAACCTTGTGAAAGCTCAAATCATCCATCTGCAGTCAAATCCCATTTAACCATTATAAAAAATACCCTTAACTGTTGGATTTTTTTCTCAAGAAGGCCAGTAAACATCATTGTCAGCACTCTTCAGCAACTATTTTTTCTTAAAAACTGATTTACAGCCTTTCGATCAGATAGGCATGAGGGTTTTCTTAAGTTTTGCAACTTTTTGAAAAACTGTAGATCCAATAGAGTTTCACAATTCCAGCATTTTGTTTGTGCTTGCGTAGTTCCATCATTTGGCAACATTTCAGTGCAGTTCAGCATGCCCTCCACCAATTTCAATACAAATTTATATGCCATGAATCCAATGATAAATGACAGTGCCAAAAATGATGTTCAGTTGATTAAGCTGCTCTTCAACGGCAGAAATGAGGTTGTTGCTGACCTCAAAATCCATTTATTCCAGATCATGTTTTACCATTGGGAACACCTTGGTGTCTCAGTGTGCAATGCATTTGATGAAGTATTTTTATGCTTGAAAATCATTCAAAAATACATTTCACCGTTTGACTTCTGAGTGCTCCAAATGGAGAGGAATGATTGAAAATGGAATGATATTCAGGACAGCAAGAATCTCATTCCTGACATCAAAGAGCAGCTTAATCAACTGAGCTCCATTATTGGCAGTGTTTTGGTCATTGGAGTTTTGGCATGAAAAAAATGCTTTCAAATTGGTGTAGAGTATGAATATCACTGAAATTTTGCCAAATTATGGGGCTGTGAAAGTGAAACAAAAAAATGGATGTTTGAAACTCTGATGGATCTAAAGTACTGTACTGTGCTTGAAAATGTTGCAAAATTCATGAACCAGCGCTTGTATGATACAGGAATGATATGTTTGTAATCTTTTTGAGATTCCCTCAGATTAGAGGAGCTTTGTATACCCTTCACAATAAGAACCTGAGGTGGTTTTGGTGTTGTTCTCTGGGCAAAGCGTTGAGCAGCTGCCACCCACCAGCAGTGGTATTTTCCTGCAACGAGCTGGCATTCTTCCAATCGTTCTGTTCTGGTCTTCTTTTCATTCCTTCTTCTTTTTCTTCTTCTTCTTCTTTGCACAGACAGTGCCCAGTTTCCCCCTCGAAGTCCAGCCTCGCAGAATGATGCATGAATCAATAGTTTGTTGGGCACGGCGCCCAGAGACTTGCCGCAGACGTTTAGGCGGTTTAATATCTTCCCTAATGTCTCCGGTTCCTGCGAATATCGCTGATTTTTTTATTTATGGAAAGAGGAATTATCCTCTTCCCATTTCGTGTGCTGCGGATCAATAATTGTATGCAGGCATTCCGAATGCAATAGACCATAATATATAGAAGGCCAGCAAACCTTTCCGGACATATTTCCACTGTTCTTTTAAAATATTTGATATTAGTCTTACATTTATTTTGGAAAAGACAACTTTCCGACTGCATGCGCCTAATTACGAGCAGCCCGTGTTGACAACGAGCACAAATTGGTGTGATGAACTTTTTGGATAAAAATGGATCCCTGCTGCCGAAGACCAAAGCTCAAATTTTTGGAGGAAAATTTGCCTCGTTTGATGTACAGTTTCAGTGAAGGAAGAGGAAGATGGACGTGACTATATTCATATGAACGCAAAGATTAGATGCAATGCTCAGTACTTTTTTGCAAATCATTAAGAATATGCCAGAAAATATGTTAGCTTTTTCTTATTTTTGAGCGGAAAAGGGCGTGTTTTAATTATTGAAATGCTGTTGATATACAATAGGCAAAAAAATTCCCAGTTCGAATCTATCATAACTCCTTCCGAAAATGAGTTCACCAAGATTGGTTTAAAAAAAATTAAAATTAGCCTTGCCCGTCGATGATCAAGAATCGTTTCCGTCCGGATTTCAGTTTTTCTTTGTAAAATTGGCTGTATGAAAATTTCACAGCATATAGACCCAAATGTACATTAGTTGAGTTGCAGGAGAGCCTGTCTTTCAAAGGCAATATTTTTTCTCTGTTGGAAATGATGGTTTCTAGTAGTACCAGTGTCCAATGTGATTAACGTTGCTCTAGTCATTGCATCAGAGAACGATCGTACTGTATTTCCATAATGATGACCACGTTCTTCCAACCGATAATTAGAAGAACATTGCTCATGAAATCTGAATGAATTCTTTGCTTTTGTTCTGGAATTTCACTTGTAGAACTCAACTCATTAGCAGCGAGATCAGATGACAATACAGTACTCATGCGAGATGACTGCGATGTTTCTTTTTAAAATGTATGCTCTCACGAAGTACTACAGTATATGAGGAATTTAGTGGGGAATTCTTCGCTTTTCTGAAATGTGATAGGAACACAAATTTCTTGAAATATTCACTGTTCCCCAAAAATAAGCTAGGTTGTATTCCTTATAGTGAAGTCATCTCCATTAAGACCAAAAGCAGGACGAATAAAATGGCTATTTTCCATTCATCACAGCGGATGAGCGGAATGAAAGAAAAATTTTCGCGTCCGTCTTGGAAATTGCTGTTTCATAAACTAGAGAATAGAAATACATTTTTAAAACTGTTTTATGTTCATAATAATGTGATGAACAATTGCACCTTGCTAAGGTCAACTTCCATATTCTTACAACAAAACCCTCTCATATGTTGGTCTAGTTTCAGTCAAACATAATTTTAAATCAATTTAATATACACCATATTAATGGCTCAAAGACTCCCCCTCACCAAAAACTATGAAATTTCAATTTTGAAAGTCCTTTAGGCTCTCATTCCAGAAACCCAGGAGGGAGATGAAGCATTAAAAATTCAACTCCAAAATGTAATTGATTGACTGATTTCTGGGCAAATGTACGCTTCCCTCCAAGTTCTGCAACATGTCACTTCATTTATACAGAAGTTTGCTACTCAGAATACAATTTCATCCTACAGTAGTGTAATTCTTTTTTTTTTCAGGAAAAATGCTGGTTGCTCCAACTCAAAAACTCCTGATGTAGAATTTTTTAAAGTCCCATCAAGTATGACTTGAAAAAAGTTCATTACATTAACATTCTGACCAGCATGCGAATTACATGTCCTGTCGAAAGCTGATTCAATGAAAGTGAGTGAATTTCAGCTCTCAGGCTTCACTTATCTCAAAGGACACAAGTCTTTATAAATGAGTTCATACTCAGCAGTTCTTGAGATTGTCATTTGTCTGTTGTTTGGGGAAAATGAAATTGAGTTCATAATGATTGATGATTAGTTGATTAACTCAGATGAATGCACTGTACATTTAGTGTCAAATGCTCACTTAGGCACTAGGTCACTTGTCCACACTTATCCTCTCAAGGAGGAATGCATGTTTCCATTGTACCTTGGGTGATTCCTGTGGGTGGCAGAGCAATCAGCTGATTTCTTTCTTACTCAAAATTTGCCCATTGAAGAAAAAGCAAAGAAGTTACAATAACTTCTTTGGTTTTGAGGAAAGCTTAGTGCGCTTTACAAATCAAAAATGTTGGCAAGGTGCATAAACCCTGAAAAAAAGATTGCATGGCTGGTTCTGTTGTGCACCATCAAGGCAACATAAGATGCTTTGATGCAGTATGAAGAACTTGGCACCATCTATTGGGCCCACAACAAATACTCAAGGGGGGGGGGGAGTAATTTTTTCATTGTATAAATTATTATAATGACAGTGAGACTCTGATATACGGATTCCCTAGCATCTGGGCAATTGCTCATGATGGGGATATCTTTTTCAGGAAAATGAAAAATATATTTGGAAGAATTTGAGCTATTTATATTCTCAAAATTGATAATAAATTTCATCTAAATTGAAAAGAAATTTCATCAAAATTGAAAAGAAATTTCATCAAAATTGAAAAGAAATTTCATCAAAATTGAAAAGAAATTTCATCAAAATTGAAAATAAATTTCATCAAAATTGAAAAGAAATTTCATCAAAATTGAAAAGAAATTTCATCAAAATTAAAAAAAATTTCATCAAAATTGAAAAGAAATTTCATCAAAATTGAAAAGAAATTTCATCAAAATTGAAAAGAAATTTCATCAAAATTGAAAAGAAATTTCATCAAAATTGAAAAGAAATTCCATCAAAATTGAAAAAAAATTTCATCAAAATGAACTGCAATGCATGATCAAAAACAGGCTAACTTTGTGCTTTTTCAGATTTTCTTTACCATCCATGCACAAGATCGCAATTCATGATGTTGTTCTTTGCTTGTTATTTACTTCGGCACAGTTCTTTTCTTTACCTTGAAATTACGAAAAGTCATTTCTATTCAATTTTTTTAGATTTATTTGTAATTTTCAATTACAGAAGAACCAATTCAATTCTATATAGCAAGTCTATATCTGCATGTTGGATCTGATGTGATCGAATATGCAGATTATACATCCAAAACAGCTACAAGGTTCAACAAGCACCCATTGTGTCCACATCTCAGATTCCCACTGTACCTCTGTGGTTTTGGCTCATCAAAATATGCGGTTAAATCAGCAAGTGATAAAACACTCTCTCACACACATTAATAAAGGAAGCCTAAATAATAAATCACTTTGAGAAGGAGCTCAACTTCCAACAGCAATTTGTTGATGATACTCACAGCGCTATACAATATTCCCATCTTTCTGCTGGTTTGTGGAGAGGTGGCCCAGATTGCTCCCCAGTCTAACAGAGAACAAGCATACATGACATACACACACAACCAGGCATGCCCAGAAGAAAATAAGAAGAAAAAGGACAAGGATGAATGAATGAATGAATGGGCAGGGACGAGAGGGGGAGGGGGCCACGTAAAGTAGTGCAATCAGGGCAGGGGGTTGAGTGATGACCCCCCACACACGTGGGGATGTATACTTCCGTCTCGATTGATGCTGCTATCCTCCGCCCGATTACTCTCGCCCATATACAACACACGATTCTGTAAGTCCCTCATGTGATGGTGCCAACAGAAGGAATATAAGTTGATTATGTGGGAGTTGGTCAAGTGGTGGTGGAACAAGGGGAGAATCAGCCTTCTGGGATATGTGGTTTGAGTCAAGAGCAAGTAAAGGGTGCTCATCACCCACACACTTGATTTTAGTGGTGTGGTGGTGGTGTCGTGATGGTGGTGGTGGTTGAGCTTGCCTTGCTGTCAGAGCAAATCCCCCTTATAGACAAGTGGTGCTTCTCTGTAAATACTCTTCGTGCTCATCCCCATGCCTTTTATAACCAAGTGTATCGCACGGGAGGTCCCTATTAGAAGAAAAAATGGACACTTTATTCAGGGGGAAAATGCAGGTGTATGAAGTGGGATCCCAAAATATGGATGATTTCACTTATATAGGGACACTTGAAACAAAGCAAAAAATCTGCCGATTTCCTGGGATATGGACACTTTTCCAAAATTCTTACAGCAATTGGAACGTTTAATTTACATAGGATCCCAAAATATGGATGATTTCACTTATATAGGGACACTTGAAACAAAGCAAAAAATCTGCCGATTTCCTGGGATATGGACACTTTTCCAAAATTCTTACAGCAATTGGAACGTTTAATTTACATGCTTTTTTTATTTATCCTGAGCAGGTTGGGCTATTTTTACTCAAAAAATGGAAGAGGAAGTTCATGAAATAACTGCTCAAATTCATAATCAAAAAGAGTCTACGAACCTTTGCTTTATTCCCGAAGCTTTTTCCATCATGTATATGTACAGTAATATAGATATACTGTAATTGTTTTAGATTTCTAGCTTCTTGAGCTCTGGATGCCAAAAATCCACATTTTGACTGGTTTTTTCTACACGTACTTTCAGGCAGTAAATTGATGTTGAGGAAAAATGCATGCGAATTATTTGTTCATGCTTGAGTTTTGTTCAACAGCTCCAGGTCGTACATGTCATTATATACAAGGATAACTAATAAACCCTTTAAAACTAGGTGTATGACACTGTATATCCCGTTTCCAGGTTTTTTTTTAAGCAGTTTTAAAACCCCAGGGTCATGTCAGTTGTTCTTCCAAGCTGAGATCACCAGGATTCCAAAGAAAAATATATAATTTTTAAAATTTCGTAATTATAATATCCCACTGCTGATGTCATCATTTGTGGCGGGCACCAGCATGATTGCAAGGATTTTTTCGTGACATTTTTTCTGTCTCTGCAGGGTGACTCACGCAGTGTTTGTGAGATGGCAAGATGCCCAATTTAATCCGGATACGAGTTTGTATGCGATGAGTATATCCTCTACACGAGTATATAGTCAGAATTGCTGCCTTGCACATCTCTTGGATATCTGCACATTGAAGAAAATTCATGGCTGCTTGCTTGTGCAGTAGATCACTTCCAGCACTCGCTTGATCTATCCAAAATGTCATGCCACATTTAACTAGGCCAGAATTGCCGGAACTCGAGGGGGGGAGGGGGTGGCATAAAACGCCTTTTTGCATTTACATTATCCGTCTACTGCTGTACTTTGAAGGATCTTGAACTGAAATACCCCTAGTTCCTGCATGCGATGCCTATACTGTGCAAGCAATCATCATCAGAAGCTTAGATATCACTTCTTTTTACACACGTGTTAAAGGGCGGTGCACAGTAATTAAAAATACGCAAGCGTTTTTAGTCTTACTTAGAAACAGTCACTTTGGCTGCTTAAATATCACGCAAAATAACGTAGTTTAGAAAAAAAAATTTGAAAGGAAAGTTTAAACAGTTGGCATTTTAAAATGCAACCGTGGAATGTAATGCGATTTCATCCAATCAATCGATCTCAAAGTAGATTAAAAGTAACTACATCGTATTCGCATAACATATTTAAAGTAAACATAAGATTGGTGAACTAAAGGTTTGCACGAACTGAACTCAAAACATTAACCTAAGAGCACTAGTACGCGTTCATACAAAGTATGTCTCTATACAGTAGCTTGCAAGCAATTTATGTTGAAAGTTCTCTTTTTAGAGACTTTACCGTTATATGTTAGTTTTAACCAAGAAACAAATGAACAACGTGCTTCCTTGCCATTTTTAGTGAGACTGACTCTATTTCATGATTTCCTCCTGTGAAATTCACTGAAGCAACATTATGCAAAACAATAGCAAATTCCGTATTAGGTAAAATCAAAATAACCAGTCCAACATGCATCAAGCACCAGCATACATCAAATTAAAAAAGCAGGTGCTTTACGAAAAATACAATTAGAATAATTCAAAGCACACAGAGAGTAAGGCAATTTAATTTGCCACAACACAATACCCTCGATATCCGATTTCATCATGAACATCAACAAATATATTTGTTTGTGGCCAAGCAACTTTTCAATGAGTAACTTGAATGAAAACTGCATTTCTATTACACTCTTGTTGGCAGACAAAGGGTCGCATTTAATTTGTGCAAAAAATAACTGCTTGGAAGAAAAACACAGATTCTGATATTTTTGAACCAGAAGGAGCTCAAGAAGTAAATATTAAGTACAATGTGCTGCGCAAGGCACACTACAGGCTTGTTTTTGTTTTAATCCAAGAGAAATTAGTACTTAATTTCAATCATATATACTACTTTAACTAAAAGTAAAAAAAAGTTATTTTTACCGATTTAATTCTCTGTTAGCTATTTAATAATAATAATTCAATAGTTGATTCAATCAAGAGACAGCAGAAGAAGTTCAAAAAAAGTGAATATTTTTCTCAGAAATTGGGGGAAACTGGCCATATCTTGATGCATTGTCTTGATTTCAGCGCAGAATTTTGTTTCAAGTGTACCGCCTAAATTAAATCATCTATATTCTGGGGCCCCACTTTAAATTGCCATTCAAGAAGGGAACTTAATCCTCGTTACTTGCGGAAAATATCCTGATGAGCATTACAGTATAGAGAAGGCGTATTCACCCTGGAGGCCATATAGGGGTATGATGACCATATGTAGTACGTATATACTGAACTGTATACAGATTTGCGTTGCTTCCAAGTTTTTCCACGTACCGCCTTTGTATATCCCTGCGAGAAACAGTCGAGGACGTCGACGAGGGATCTCCAGTTTCTATCCACCCCGCGGGGATCCCTCTATCCTTGGTCAAATACCAGCTTTTCTTTTTCCTTTTGTTTCTGGATGATTTGGCTCGAGGCACAGTGTGTCAGCAGCCCCAAAACAGAGGAGACTTCCGATTTTGCTTCCCACTGTCCTTTACTGCACCTCAATTTTTTTTTGGTTACGAATGGTCCTCTTGAACGAAATACCATTCGTTTTTGTAGAAATCTGTTGATTCTATTCTCAGATATAATCTCAAGTTCTATACAATGCTTGGACAATCCAGTATAGAAAGTGACATGATCAAAATGAAAAATGGGATCGAATATGGGCCGTTGGACAATAATGGAATGCAGCAGAAGAAAACAAATGATGAAGGTGCAGAGGAAAAAAATTAAATACTAGCAGTAAGATGTTTTTCGGTTGATAGCAAAACTTTGAGGAGATACCTTGAAAATAAATGTTCGGAGTCTATTCAAAATTATTTATTGCTACAGTATTTGATGGCAACTAAATGACGCAATCTAAAGGGAACACTGAAAACACTATGCAAGTGAATAAAACCAACTGTGTTTACAAATCCAAATCCAAATTAAATGGGCATAAAATATATGGAGATAAAAAAGAGTGAAGTAGTCATCCCTCATTGAAGGTTCTGCTGTNTGACGCAATCTAAAGGGAACACTGAAAACACTATGCAAGTGAATAAAACCAACTGTGTTTACAAATCCAAATCCAAATTAAATGGGCATAAAATATATGGAGATAAAAAAGAGTGAAGTAGTCATCCCTCATTGAAGGTTCTGCTGTGAAGACTATTTTAAATATTTAAAAAAGTTCAGAGGAGGAAAAGCCTTACTGAGTATTTTCTCAAAATGTTTTCTCCACAACATCATAAGCTTCACAATATGGAAGACTATTATTCCTTAAAACTCCTGGGAAACTCAACTCTAAATTTTGGGTCATATATTGAATCATGATGATGGTCCATGTAAAATTTTGAAGTTCAGATGAACGCAGTTTTAAAAGAAGAATGCTTGTCCAACCTTGAAGCATTCATTACATTAAATAAAAAATTACGTCATCTTGATAAAATCTTCCTTCGAAAAGGCATTTCATTTGATTTGAGATGGGCTAAAAACCCTTGGACGAATGAACGAATCACGACTTACGACGCTGAAAAGTAGCAAATGATACTATTTCCAAACTGTGTTTTTTTTCGATTGCATCAGACATTTCCGGTGAAAAACAGGGGCCAAGGATTGTATTGGCAACGCGTTTTTATCGCACTCATTTCTTCTTCAGCCTTATTATTTCGAGAAAGGACCTGAAATAAATTTGGAAATAAATTCGGCAGGTTCAATTTCCCTGGTAATTCTTTCATTCCTCCCCTAACATAATGAGAAACTTGGGTATTTCAGCCATCCGTGACAACAGAAAGGAAGGGTGGTACGGTAATAAATACTGTAAACTGAATTGCAGAAAAGATACAACAAAATGCGCTTGAGAAAAAGGACTGTAATTTTCAAATTTTTACCCCCTTCACGATGCATAGTTAACCTATTTACACGAAATAATGGACCGCGTTTTAGTCAAATACGGTACCTGCAGTTGGAGAAGTTAGCATAAACACTTTTCTGAATGATCAAAATGGTTTTTTGCACCAAAAAAAAAAACTGCATAAGGCTTTTGACTCCATGCATGCAACGCATTGCAATTTTTTCAAGTTAAATTTAAATGCCTAAAGTGAAATAAATGTCTGATGTAAATTCTATGAAAATAATTCACGCGTAGAATTCAAGATTTTTTCCTGAAAATACTGTGGGACTTTGGTTAACGAAACATTCCTCTTTCCTAGCAAGCTAGCTAAAAAATATTTTGT
>CAJPEX010001146.1:0-11544 GCA_905338405.1 Notodromas monacha
CTGGGAATTATGGATGGCACTTCGAAAAAACATGACTTTAATTCTAGATTTTTTTTAGAAAAGAAAATTACTGCGTTATTTTTTAATTTCCCCAGAAAGCCATCAAACCCAAAATCAAATTTAACTCTGAATGACCACGTGTGGAATGTAAGGAAGATTGTCTGTAAACCATTGGAAAAAATGATCACGAATTTATCTCTGAAAATCTTGGACGCCATAATTTTTATTTAAATTGAAAAGAGGTTTTCAATTGTTCATTCACAGGAATAATACTGTAGATCCATTTATCCCTTCGAATTAACCAGACGCATTGAGTCGCTAAATCAGTGAATAGAAATATTATTGTGGAAGTATTATTTTTTGGCGAGGTCAATCCAGCTGGACTTGGAAGGTAATCAGGGAAATGATGGATTGCGATGCGACAGAAAATCCGGGTCCCGGGATTTATTCTTCCTCGAACCCGAATGGTCGATCGCACCCGTTCAATAGGACTGTTATACGGATATGTTTGTGTGTGGACGCTTTTTCTTGATTCACGTGCCTTATTTTTATTTAACTTTTTTGCTCACGTTATTTTGTTCACAGGTCGATTGATTGTCAAGGAATGGGCCAAGCTGAAGTATGGGGTTTTCGATGAAACCCATCGATCGGCGTCGGATCCGTCTTCGCCGAGTTACTACACCCCGTTTGGCATTTCTGGACCCGAAGAACCCGTGCCGACCAGGTGCTCTAACATACCCGTCAAGGGACACAGGTTAGATTTTTTTTTCTTGCAGGAAATCCGCGATATTTTTTTTTTTGAGAAATAATTTGACAGAACTCGGGCGGGGGATTATTATTCCGAAGACTTTTCTGTCAAAAATTCAAAATTCTCAGTTTTTCGCAAGTGCGATTCATCATTACCAACGTCTCCCGGAAAAAAAAGGACCGAACGATCATCGTGTTAATTAAAGCTTAGTTTTCCTTTAATTGGAAAGAATATGAGCTTTTATCTATTGTGAGGGGAAGAAAGGGGGCAAAATCATCTGAACAGCAGTCGTCAGCGTCCATTATTCCGAGTGTGTCCCTTGGGACACAATTTCCGAAATGACGTCGACGTCTTCTGTCTCATCTTTTTCTCTCTCTCTCAAAAAGATGATAAATTGGGGTTTCATAAAGTTTAAATGTACATATTTGCAGCTCCTGCCAGAGATTCAGAGCATTTTTCTTTGAAAATGTGCCGAATTTCTTGGGGGGCGGAAGTTCGGATGCAATTTTTCGAAAGAAGTTTGAATTTCCTCAAATTTACAGTGCACGCATTATGATTTTAATTTTCCTGAGGACGAATAACTTAAATTGCAATTGACGTGTTTTTTAAAGTTTAAAGCGGAAACTGTTCGGAAGTTCTGAAAGCTTGAAGATATAGTTGTTCCCGGATCATCATTTATTTATTGATCCATTCTTCGTCGCAGAAATTGCGTGGGGCCAACGTGTCACTTCCTGCCTTTGGACAAAGTTGCAGAGAATGACGGTGTCGTGTCGTCGTTGATGTCGTATCCGGATCTGCCTCAGGTTCGTGTGATACGATTCTTTTTTGCAATCCCTGAAAAGTGATTCTTATTGTATCCTTTGTTATATTTTTGATGTGAGGTGATGATGTATGTCAACGGGGTTTTAAAGTTGTCCAGTGAGTCAAGACGTTGCTTTGCTGAGTGCTAGGCCTTCAAGGGTGCTTCGTATTGAACGACACACTGCCTGAGTCATGTCCGGTCCAGTAGGCGCTTTTGGAGCTAAAGGAACCCAGAGTATTTTCAGTTAAATCCACGTCTTGAATTTTTTGGAGCGTATATTTCAAAGACGCGCTTGTATAGAGAAAAATAATAATTTCACGTCACAGATTTTCCATGATTAGAAATATTTATTTATTTTAAAGAATTATCTGAGCCTCGTTTTTAAACCTGGCTCAAAATTTGTGCTTTCATTTGTGTTGCTTGCAAAGGAATATTCAAACTCTCAATTTATTTTGGTAAGAAGATAATTCTTTTAAACTGCATGAAGTTATTTGTTGATTTAGAATCATTCATATTCTGTAAAGCACCAATCGTGTCGAATTAACAGGCGATATTCAAGTCAATCGAATTTTTGAGACACGAGAAAAATGCGTTATTTCGAGTTTCACTCAATTCTCGTGGGAAAAACCGGAGATTTCGATAAACAATCATCAACAAAAACTCGAGGAGTGAGAGTTGTTTTTTTTTTAATGGATATTTTAGAAATCATGGCCACGTGAATATTATTTCAATTTTTTTTAATGGAGTCGTGATTTGTTTTTCTTTTTGCAGAATTTCTCCTGGCCCAGTCGGAATGGATACGAGGCCAACTTTCAAATTCGTGCAGCCAAAGAAATCAAACCTTGTGCTGGTCGTCCAAGCGACTCAAGATTTGGACCGAGAATCCGTGAGTTTTTTTTTTTTGTTTCTTTTCCTTCTCTTTGTTCGTCTATCTAAATAAACATACATACCGACATAAAAACATACACACTTATTACAAAGTCGGGGAATTTATTTCCCCCACACTCCTCGTCTTCTCTCGAGAAAGGGACGCAAAATATGACGCATTATTTTCGCGGCTTGGCATGTGAAAAGCCTGGGTGTGATGAACGATGAGGCTTTGAGAAGAAGAAAACAGCCGCGTTTTGCCCTGTTGCGATTAATCCAGGAGATTCTCATGTGGGCTCCCCACGCTTTGTTCGGCCATGAATAGGCCTGATTTCCGCGAGATGCGTCAATGTCACTGTGTGGGCGTGTCATCAGTTCCGTTTTCCAGTCTACATATATAGAGTATAGGCAAACACTAAATAAAATATTCAACGGAAAAGGAAGAAAGTAAATCTCGGAATATTTCTCTATATATACAGTCGATATGTGCATGAAAGTATTGATATTCTCCTCATCCACCCGCTGCTGCTTGGATCTCTTCTCTTCTCTTCTCGCTTGTGTGCGACAAGGGGCTTTATTGGCTGAGGAGACTTTGAAATTAATCGAAAGTCTACTCCATATAAACGTACTCTGAGCGACGTAATACTGCGTGAAAAAATAAATTATTTTTTTTTTTTTATCTGGGAATATTCGAAGGGGTTCGGAAAGGCATTCCGGTACTGTTGCGATCGGCGATCGGGAAATATTATGGTGGTCGATTGTCGGCTGGCTCTCTGGAAAGCCTGACGAAGAATCGTGACTAAGCAATTTCTAGAGGCGATGAAAAGCCCAGGGGAAGCTAAAGTGTTAGGCGAGGAGTTTCATCTTCGGTCACATTATGAAGGGAGCTTTTTTCTGGATCCAATTTTTTGTTAAATTAAAAAAAAATGTGAAGAAAAATTCAGAGAAGGAACTGAAGTTACTTTTTCAATCAAGGCTGTGGTAATATTTTTTTTTGCCTTTTCGAAATCCCTGCAATTTGTGAATATTACCTGAATACTTCTGAAAGGTTGCATTCGTATAGAGTAAAATCTTTTTACGAGAAACCTTTGAGGACTTCAGAAAAGTGTTATTTGCTAAATAATTGATTATGCTGATATTTTTTTAATCAATGAATAGAAAAATGTTCATATCCGACTTTTATTCAATCAATTATAGCTTGTTTTTCTGGCGTTCTCAGATTTTTTATAATTTTTCGAAAAAGTTGAATTCGGAAAAAATAGCTTCGATCAGTTGCACGAATCTCGTTATTTTGGGAGAATTTTGTGTGGAACTACTTGGAAGCATGTTTTTTAAATTGATAACTGCTTCCATAAGTGTTCCAAGAACCAGTTAGTCACATTAGGGATCAGAAATTCAAGACTGATGGGCCCTTTTTAGTCAGGAAATTTCTACCTGGATGACGTATCAAAATTCTTCGAAAATATTTTTTTATGCTGGAATCGGGAAGTTTTTTATGCGATTTTTTAACGCATGGTCAATGTCCTGTCTAAAAGAGAAGAGAAGAGAAGAGCGAACACACGCTGTTCCCCGAAATAACCGACTCCTCTGAAACTTTAATTAGCTTTCAGATGAGGTATATTTGCATGAGACTCGCTGCATTATGACGCACTTTTTTATTCCTTTGTTTATTTTATTTTATTTGGGAATATTCGAAAGGGTTCGGAAAGGCATTCCGGTACTGTTGCGATCGGCGATCGGGAAATATTATGGTGGTCGATTGTCGGCTGGCTCTCTGGAAAGCCTGACGAAGAATCGTGACTAAGCAATTTCTAGAGGCGCTGAAAAGCCCAGGGGAAAATAAAGTGTTAAGCGAGGAGTTTCATCTTCGGTCACATTATGAAGGGAGCAATTTTTGTTCAATTTTTTTGAAAAAGTAAATGTGAAGAAAAATTTCAGGGAAGGAACTGAAGTTACTTTTTCAATCAATGCTGTGGCAATAATTTTTTTTGCGTTTTCGAAAATCCCTGCAATTCGTGAATATTACCTTAATACTGTACTTCTGAAAGGTTGAATTCGTATGGAGTAAAATCTTGTTACGAGAAACTTTTGAGGACTTCAGAAAAGTTTTATTTGCTGAATAATTGATTATGCTGATATTTTTTAAATCAATGAGTAGAAAAAATGTTCACATCAGACCTTTATTCAATCAATTATAGCTTGCTTTTCTGGCGTTCTCAGATTTTTTTATAATTTTTCGAAAAAGTTGAATTCGGAAAAAATAGCTTCGATCAGTTGCACGAATCTCGTTATTTTGGGAGAATTTTGTGTGGAACTACTTGGAAGCATGTTTTTTTAAATTGATAACTGCTTCCATAAGTGTTCCAAGAACCAGTTAGTCACATTAGGGATCAGAAATTCAAGACTGGGCCCTTTTTAGTCAGGAAATTTCTACCTGGATGACGTATCAAAATTCTTCGAAAATATTTTTTTATGCTGGAATCGGGAAGTTTTTTATGCGATTTTTTAACGCATGGTCAATGTCCTGTCTAAAAATTATGTTGTACTGTATTTTTAAACTTTTTTGCAAAAGTATTTGTTATAACAAGATTTTGCCGTATGAAAGCACTCATTTTCACCATTTCTGATATTCTGGAAATTTCGCCATTGATGAAATTCACTGGTTGATCCGGTTTTTATCAATCTTTTACCCCGGAATGTTTTGTATTGTTCACTACTGCTCCTAAAGTTTTTTTTTATAGCTGAAAGCAAATTTTTGTTGCAAACTGGTAAATAAAATTGAATTTTTGACAAAGTCCAAAAGGTGAATTCCACAGACGATGGGAGGATAGTGCATGTTGCCAGTTGATTAGAAACTGAGCTCATCACGACCGTCAAAAGCCTTCCATTCCCCACTTGAGATTGGAGCACGACCAGGATCCAGATGGGAGAAAATATCCCTCGAGTATTCTCCACTTTCTAGCACTTAGTCTCGTGTCAGCGGTGGATTACATATACTTTAGAAACATATATCTTTCCAGGTTCGAGTTTCATTGAGAATAAGGAGACACTCTTAGATTAGAGACTCGCTTTTACTTTTACGCGTTTCACCCGACGTTTTTCTTTTTCGAACGAGAGCAGTAACTTGAAACTCCATGTTTTTCTGATGCTTCTTTTTGTTGATTTTAAATTGCTGTGAGGGTCGCAAAGTAGGAAATAGAAGACCCTGAAGATAAAAAAAAACAAAATCCTGAAAAGTTTATTCCTCAATCTCCTGGAGTTGGAGTCATTTTGATAGAATGCGTTGGTGAATTATGAATATTGTCAACGATGTTTGGTTCCTCTTTTATAATTCTAAATTTTAGTGCTCCTGCATTCATCTGAAATATGATGGATACATAATTGAGGTAATTTTTGCAGTAAATGTGTATCAGAAAAGAACTCAAATTGTGAACCCTTCCCGAAATTTCTACTCATTTACGGAATATGTGAATTCTTTTAAAAGACTAATTTCAAATAGAAATAACTCATACAATTTGTAGTTTTGTGGCACCTTTTTTTTTAAATTAATTTTTGGGTATACTTAGGTTAGGCTGGTTTCTTGCATAGAGGTGCCTGAAAATATACTGTATATGCAAAGTAAGGGGGAGTTTCTCTTGAGTTTTGAATAAATATAATATGATTTGATGCTGATTGGAATTACGCAGTGTCCTAATCATTGGAGAACTCTTATATTGGATCCTCGTTATGCGAGGACCGTTTTTTTTGTCTTTTGAATTTTTAAAAAAGTTGGACTGAATGAGAAGAACGTTGTGTCATTGCGGGAGGAATAACCCAGGATGCATGGTCCCTGGGGGCATCACACCTGCCCCTCAGTGAAAGACTTTTATTTCCGCCGGGGGGTTTCCTATCTATTCTTTTTTTTCTTGATTTGTTACTTTATAAAATGTATTTCCCTGGTTCTCTTCATTAATGTCTCCAATCGGCGAGCAATTAATCCGCGGCGCAGGAAACGGGCAATGAGCGAAGAAGAGAGAGAGAGAGAGAGAAACTGTTCAAGGGCGAGTTCGTTTTCGATTGTCGCGGCGCCGGCGCCGTGCGACGATAAATCAACGTCGCCGAACGTGGGCCGATCAACAATGAGCCGCCGCATCCTCCCGGTTATGGACTTGGGGCGCCCTAAGAGACGTCTTAATAATTCCGCCGTGTTTCCCCCCGTGGAGTGTAACGACTCTTACGTGATCTGTGCTGTGTACTATGCTGAATTTCTGGGGGACTTGGGTGGTTTCTGGTTTTCCTGGGTTGCCTCTGGAGGATTTTTTTTCTTTCGGAAAAGAAAAAATAAAAATCCATGAGCTCAAAAAAATATTTTTTCGAATTTTGGGTAAGGATAATTTTAATATTTGTTACAAATTTATGTCAGTCTGATTGATGTAAAGGTGGTGCCCTGCTATTCAATCTGTTTCCGGAATAAGGTCAAATTGTGAAGCAGTCAAGTTGCAAGGCAATGCCAAATTTGATGTTTTATGCATTGCATTTTTTTTAATTCTATTTTGGTAAGATTTCAGGGCAGAAGTCGAATTGCGAGTCAACCTCCCAGCAAATTCAGCTGTCCAATTGCAGGGTGGTCAAATTGCAAGATATTTATTCTTTAGAGCCTTTCTAATCATATAAAATCAGAGGTGATTTTTTTCAAGCAGAAAATCTGTCAAGTATTATCAAACTTCTTCAAGTTCGTCTATTCAATTTAAATAGTTGAATGAATAATGATTATAGATCGTCCCCAGCAAGCTGAAGAGTACCTAGGCGTGATTTTCAAACGCTTCCTTTTCCTCCCCCCCTCTGGATTTTATTCTTCCTTGGCGTTGCTTTGTGTTGCTTTGATTGACTTCGCTGCTTTTGTGAGACCTGAGTTTCCTTATAAAGATCTTATTTTTCCCCCCTCGTTCTCTCACGAGCTTTGGATTGAGTTTTGAATGAGAGCTGATGTACATTTTTTTCTAGACGAGCGAAGAGATAGTCCATTAGTGGAACATAAAATTTGTTGAAGAAGCAAGGAATCATGGCGGTTTGTGATTGCATTCGAGATTTTCGCCTTGCGAGGATTTTTATGCCCGTGAATGCATATATTTTTAGGCAATTTTCTTGTACCTTTTGGGTTCATTTCATGAAAGGAATCTATCTTATGTTTTTTCGTGGTCTGAAGGGCACGGGTTTTAATTGCAGTCACGCCTCGCACTAATTTTTCGAACCGGCGGTTGATCCTTTCGAAAATATCGATTATTTCTATACGCCCTAACCAGATGATGGGCACATTTTTTTTTTTTAGTTTGAAAGGGGTTTCAATCGAAAATTAGTTCACTGTACTGAATGAAAAAAAGGGGTTCGTTTGTCAGTTAAAAACGTCCGTACGATTCTGGCCCAGGCTAAAAAAAAATCTGAGTATAACTGCGGGGATTGAACTTTGGGAAAACGCTTTCGCGATTTTGTTTATTTTTTTCGATGGGTCCTCAACAACAAAAAAAGGATGTAAATCACTAGTGGTTTTCACGGGCATGAAAACGACTGCTGACATTTTTATTTCCTGGGCAGGGGTGTGAAAAGTTCTTCATCCCTATTTCACCCCGCTTGAACCGAATGTGGAACGACCTTAACTCGGAAATGTATGTCTTTCCATTGAATGGAAAAAACGTGTGTTTTGTGTTACAGAAACGAGTGGGCTCTTATTTTTTATTTTTTGCTTTATTTTCTTTTTTAGATTTTTATAAGCTACGATCTCACGGTTCATTTGCGGAACTTTTGTCGCGGCTCATTTTCTGAAAATATTTTTCTACTGACGCTTTTTTGTGACATTTATGCCGAGGCCATTAAATGTAAGATCCCTCTAGAAAGATTTGTTGGTGCTTTCCAAGGAAAAAAATTTGACTTTCAACGCGTGAAATTATTTGTTTTTTCACCCTCACTCAGATAACGTGTGTATTCAGCCGAGAAAGTTTTTCAATTTGGAAAAAAAAATTTACGCTCTATAAATGAGCGATATATTCAATTTCTGTTGACGTTTTCAACATTCTTGTCGCAGTGAACAAGTCAAAGAATTGATCAACTATGCTTCTTCGTTGTTGTGAAATGAAAGTTTATTCGCGAGTGGGAGGGAAGAAAATTTTCTTTTAGCAAAAATTAAACTGCAACTTGCACTCGCTCTGTAAAGAAAACCTCGACATGAATCCGACCAAGATGTTTTTTTGGTGCTTCATCTTGGAAGTTTTCAACATTCTTGTCACTGTAAACAGGCCAAAGAGTACATTTTTCCAACAAGCACGAGAATCCCACAGGGGATCTGATGTTGAACACCGGAATGTCGGGGAATTTCACGGACGAAAACTCCCATTCCAACAACATTGAAGCATGCACAAACACTTGGTCGGGGGTGTTTGGGGAAGTGAATAAATTTTATTCACGTAAAAAAAAACAGCAGTATTCAAGTAGAAAATCTCGGCCAACGGAATGTGTGCATGAATAGGCAAGGAAGAAGAAAAAGAGAGAGGAGAGAAATTCAGTGGCATGAAAAGACCCCATGAATCTCCTGGTTCCTTTTTTGTGCGGAATCAAGTGGAAAAGCAGCCCAGCAACGGCGATAACATTCACTTTTTCTTCCCACCCTCACACACACACACACTGACGAAGGTGGATTTTTCCCTCGTTTTAAACCAGCTTCTTTTCTCGTGTACGAAAACTTCAAGAGCGATCATGTTCCATTTTCTCAAGATTCTATTTTGTTTTCGAGTCCCCGGGGAAATTTCTGAAGTTTTTACAAAAGCCCTGGGGCTTCTTGAAGGAAATCGAGGCCCGGAAATTTCTCCCGGCTCTTTCGTCGTGTGCAATGAAGAACTGGCCGGAAAATTGTTTCTACCTCTCTGTGCCAAAAATTCGCGGGGCTGGAGGATAATATCTGCACACATCGTACCGTAGTAGTGATAATAGTAATAGTAGTGAGAGGAAATGCAGTCGTCAGTAATTCTGTCCTGAGTACCATACCGACGGGCACTTCCGGCTGTTTGATGAATAATGAATGGCAATGATCCGCGCCCGGATTTTCTTGGCACGAGGACTCGGCTTCCGGTCACGACTTGCTGATTTCCTCTTCCGTTACTGCTTCAAAGAACAAGGTTTCTTTTGATGAATTGCAGGGAAGAGAGAGAGAGAAGGAGGAGAAAAGGGATGAAATCAGCGATGAAGTTCGTGCTGGATCTTCATTGTTGATGGCTGGACTGATGTCGGGTCTTCTTTGTAAAAGTTCCCTAAAGATATTGCGAAATATTTCCTTTTTTGCATTATGCTGCAGACTGAAAAAAAATATTCTTCGCCTCTTTCCGGAAATGCGTTGTTTATGCGTGTTTCGTTAGGATTAATGATTTAAGAATTCAGGATTCATTAGGAATTTTGAAACTTTTCCGCGGAAGTTCGCAGTGCTCTTTTTCGTGATTTATTGACTGAAGAAAAATCCAAGAAAAAATCAAATTAATCTCAATAATGGAGGAACGGCTTGAAAATATTCGGGTTATAAATGAGAAAATATATTTTGGCTGGCAAGTAAAAGGATTTTCTTCTTTTTGTTCGAATATTATATAACCAACGATTATTTCCAATCATCAGAGGATGGGGGAAGAAAACGGAAAAATGGCTTGAAAAAAATTGCGTTTGCAGTTTTTTTTCTGCGTCGGACTGATGATATAATTCTAAAACATGGAACTCTTCGAAGTTTCCAACACTTTTTTCACTATTTCTTTTTGGCATTCATTTCGTTCTCTTTGTTTTCAATTCCAGAATTTATGGACATCAATGAGAGGATCTATTCAGGCTTACCTGCAGCTGCTGTCGACTTCAGGAGCTCATTCTGGCACAACTGGTCGTCAGGTCGGAGTCGTCGAAGTTGCCAGTGACGTCGTGGTTACAAAACGCCCGCGAGAGGTCACTGCTAGCGTCGAGCGTTGGTTGTCTCATTATCCCTCCGACAGAAACGAATTCTGTCTCGAATGTGGACTTCGCAAAGCTGTTGAGGTTAGTAATTTTTATGAATTTTGCAAGTTGAAAATTTTTTATGGAAAACATCAAGTATTTAAAGCAAGACTGATTTAGGTGCCGCCATTATTTTTATATATTTTATATACAATTTTCTGAGAACCAAGAACAATGAATGCCTCACATCAAAAGTCAAATCTCACAAGATGAATTTACTTGAGCATCCCGTTTCCACACCAATCACCTGATCTAATCTCCATAATACACCGTTTATTCACCATCTTTTCCCGAATGCACATCGCACCAAAAAATTGTAACAATATTGAAATATTCTCCGTAATCACCTTTCCAAACATCGGAGTGCGAATCTTGGGCAGAAATTAATCAAATTCTGAAATGTATTTCATAACGTGTTAGCAACTACTCCCAAACGCCCTCCGTAAGGCGTCAAGGCCTAACTTCAACCTAATAATGCCTCCCAAACCTCACAATTGAAGTTATCTAATCTAGCTTGACCTTCATAAATCGATTGCAATTTTGCGAATGAGCATGGGAAAAAAAGCGATGAATGAAAAATTGAGCGACCAGGGTTTTGCCAAAAAAAAAAATTTTTGACGAGCGCGTTTGTTCTTGTGAACAGTATTTTGCAAAGGGGAAGTAGATCTTGAATTTCGATGCTGATGATGAGACCTTGGGGAAAATAAATTGATTTCTTGGTTAGGGAGGGACGAATGCAAAAAATAATGAATAAAAATAAAAATAGATAAATGTTGTTTTCCATTGTCATGCCATAAGGAACGTCTGTAGTGTTTGCTTGCTGGTGCTCTATCTACGGAATACAGTACAGGATTCCAACGTGTGTAAAAGAGAGGGTATATTGGAGAATCGGTTGGAAATCAGAGAGGCCCAGTGCGTGAGATCCGTAGTGATTAGATCTGTAGTGAGCAAGTGACCTTGTCTGGGCCAGACTAACGAGATCCTTATCCCAGTGAACGTTGCTCCATATTTCCGGAATCAACGGTAACGAGGTTCTTCAGCTTCTACTGCTGTTCGTTTGGCCGAAAACGTGATGCTGACTCGGTTTTTCTGCGAGTTTTTCTCTTTCTCTCTCTCTGTGTGTGTTTCTTAT
>CAJPEX010001146.1:11729-66356 GCA_905338405.1 Notodromas monacha
TCTAAAACATGGAACTCTTCGAAGTTTCCAACACTTTTTTCACTATTTCTTTTTGGCATTCATTTCGTTCTCTTTGTTTTCAATTCCAGAATTTATGGACATCAATGAGAGGATCTATTCAGGCTTACCTGCAGCTGCTGTCGACTTCAGGAGCTCATTCTGGCACAACTGGTCGTCAGGTCGGAGTCGTCGAAGTTGCCAGTGACGTCGTGGTTACAAAACGCCCGCGAGAGGTCACTGCTAGCGTCGAGCGTTGGTTGTCTCATTATCCCTCCGACAGAAACGAATTCTGTCTCGAATGTGGACTTCGCAAAGCTGTTGAGGTTAGTAATTTTTATGAATTTTGCAAGTTGAAAATTTTTTATGGAAAACATCAAGTATTTAAAGCAAGACTGATTTAGGTGCCGCCATTATTTTTATATATTTTATATACAATTTTCTGAGAACCAAGAACAATGAATGCCTCACATCAAAAGTCAAATCTCACAAGATGAATTTACTTGAGCATCCCGTTTCCACACCAATCACCTGATCTAATCTCCATAATACACCGTTTATTCACCATCTTTTCCCGAATGCACATCGCACCAAAAAATTGTAACAATATTGAAATATTCTCCGTAATCACCTTTCCAAACATCGGAGTGCGAATCTTGGGCAGAAATTAATCAAATTCTGAAATGTATTTCATAACGTGTTAGCAACTACTCCCAAACGCCCTCCGTAAGGCGTCAAGGCCTAACTTCAACCTAATAATGCCTCCCAAACCTCACAATTGAAGTTATCTAATCTAGCTTGACCTTCATAAATCGATTGCAATTTTGCGAATGAGCATGGGAAAAAAAGCGATGAATGAAAAATTGAGCGACCAGGGTTTTGCCAAAAAAAAAAATTTTTGACGAGCGCGTTTGTTCTTGTGAACAGTATTTTGCAAAGGGGAAGTAGATCTTGAATTTCGATGCTGATGATGAGACCTTGGGGAAAATAAATTGATTTCTTGGTTAGGGAGGGACGAATGCAAAAAATAATGAATAAAAATAAAAATAGATAAATGTTGTTTTCCATTGTCATGCCATAAGGAACGTCTGTAGTGTTTGCTTGCTGGTGCTCTATCTACGGAATACAGTACAGGATTCCAACGTGTGTAAAAGAGAGGGTATATTGGAGAATCGGTTGGAAATCAGAGAGGCCCAGTGCGTGAGATCCGTAGTGATTAGATCTGTAGTGAGCAAGTGACCTTGTCTGGGCCAGACTAACGAGATCCTTATCCCAGTGAACGTTGCTCCATATTTCCGGAATCAACGGTAACGAGGTTCTTCAGCTTCTACTGCTGTTCGTTTGGCCGAAAACGTGATGCTGACTCGGTTTTTCTGCGAGTTTTTCTCTTTCTCTCTCTCTGTGTGTGTTTCTTATTATGTTCTATTTTTATTGTTATTCCAAGTGTTTTTTTTCTTATTGTTTGCCCTTCTAGTTTTCCTTGAACAGAGAGAACTTGCTGATCGATCACTTGAAAAAGGGCAATTGCCGGGATTCAACCCGGTTGTTTGATGACGAATTACTCGACGGATGTCTTCAACCGTCTTCGAACTCTAGACTATTTTTTTTCTTAAATGTATGCTTCAGAAAATCAAATCAACAGTTCTATGCTTTTCAACTGATTTTCGGACTACATTCCTCCTGAAGTAAAGAAAAATTATTGTCCCTCTGTAATATGGACATAGTCCGAAAAATAAAATAAAATAAATCTATATTTCTTTGAATGTAGATATTTTCGACCGCTTTTTAAAGTAAATTCCTCTCGAGGGGAAAAGAATAACGTCATATTTTCCTTCTGCATGGGCCTAATTGAAAAATATAAAATAATCAAGAAAATAATTCTTCCAAAATATCGAGAAATCATTTCATATTATACATGTGAATGTTCCTCGTGTTGTCCAGCGTGAGTCGTTGATTCATTTTTTTTTAAATAGATAATAAACGTTATAAATGAGCGATGCATTTAATTTTGTGGAAGTTTTCAACAGTATTGCCACCGTGAAAAGGTCAAAGGATATTCAAACGATTTATAACTCAACATATTTTTTATTGTGAATCGGAAATTTTTTAGGCAGTAGGAGTGAAACAAAATGTAATCTAGAAAAAATTAAATGGCGAGTTAAACTCCCTGAGGCACTTTCATATTCCTCTGTAAGGACATGAATTGAAGTTTAGCTCTTTTGTGTAAATCCTGCATCAGTGTTTTATTTTTAGTTCGTTTTAGAACTGTGAATTGCGCTGCGAATTTACTTGGATACAATTCCAAGACCTCATTGTATAAGGTTCGCGTTTTGAATGTGTTGTAAAATAAAATTAATTTTGCTCATGAAGTATGAGAGGCACTTCCATTCAAGTTCTAATGCATCAAGCGTCCTTTGATTGTCTATCCGAGTCGTAGAGTACTTCATTATTCAAGTGTTTGTCAATGTTGATTCTAATCTTTTGAATAGTGTTGTGGATCGTCGACGTAATTGCCTGCAGGGGCCTTTTTAATGAATATTCTTTGAATTATGAAGAAGAATCCATTATAGCGACAGGCTCGTGAGTTCAGAGCATAAAGCAATGGAAAATATGGTGGGTACAATTTTGTTGATTTTAAAAATTGATTTTTATGCAAAAAATTCCTTTCTTGAAAGCTCCAATATAATTTAAAATGCGAATCTAAGACGCAGTCGAACACAGGTCATCGTCGGATACGCTAATTCACATCCAGACTTTTAATATGTGACGTTTAAAAAAAAATGAAAATATATATTTAACGTTGGATCATAAAAATGGCCGATTGCATCTTTTCTTGGTGATGGAGTCGGAGTTGATTTTTATGATTTAAAATTTTATCGTTGGTTATTCGCGTGTCTTGAGTTTTTCAGATAATCATCTTCATTATCCCAGAAGGCAAACCGTGTTTTTTGGCGAAAATATTGACTTTCTGAAAAGGAAATCGGTAATCGAGAGGATTTCTATAATATTGACAATGCGGGGGAGACAGAATATAATGAAAAACGGTGCGTGTGTTTTGGGAACAATAAAAATTATCGTATAATTTCCCATATGAATCCTGACCGGGGGAAATGAACAAAGAAAAGTATACATACTCGCTGAATATTTGGGGGGTTTGCTTTCCCAAACAGAAAACGCGGAAATGATCGTAAAAAAGGTTGGTACAAGCAGGGACATTAACCGCTTTTAAGCTCCGAGATGGAAATCAGTCCTGGTGGCTTTTCCTAATTCCCCGGGTCTGTTTTGACCCGTGCTGGGTCATGAAAAGGCCGAGATTTCCTTGCCGGATAAGCCCCGGCCCCACCTTCTCTCTCTATAGCTATGGCAGGAAATGCTGGGGAAATAAACCCCCTGTGAGAAATGTGAAAAAAGAAACGTATTCGTGAAATAAAAAAATAAAAAAAGAACGAAGGTTTTTCCCCTCAAGTCAAGTGTCACGCGATGACCTCACCGGATTTGTTTGAGGTCCCCCTCTCTCTTTTCGCGCGATCAGAATCGCTGAAGCATTTTTCATCGCCGATTACCATCTTTTTTTCCCCGTATTGTGACAGTGACCGATTTTTGCATATCGAAAAATGTGGAGAAGGATCCTTGCTCTTTTCTTTTCTTTCTTTTTTTTAAAGCTCAACCTTCGAAATCTATGGGAATTTCGCTTTCCATTCTTGACCTTATCATTGACTGGAAATCGAGAATTTCCCATCAAAACCTAGGCTCCTCTGACAGGGGAACATCAGAAGTTTGAAACTTCTTGCAGAAGCAACAGACAAATATAAATCAATGCAGCGAATAATTAAACGAAACATTTGAGGGGAAAAACCGTCATGAAATTAATTTCAAACTGCGGAAAGAGGCCCAGAAAAGCGGCGAAACAACATATAGTACTTTTCGGTAGCTTATGAAATCACTCGCTTTTCCGAAATATTATTGTATTTTGTGGTCTACCCTTGTCTCATTTCATTCTTTTTCAACATTTTCAATCTCCCGAAGTTTTAGAAAGAATCAAGGACCTGATGCTTTTCCATTTTGCGTCGCGGAGTGAATGATTGGGTTGAAGATTGAAATTTTGATGATTGAAAATTCAACTTCCAAAAGCTTATAAAAAGGGTGAAAGACCTGAAGGTTTTCCATTACACGTCGGAATGAATGATTGGTTGATGATTGAAATTTTCGTTCGATACCACTTAACATCTCTTGAAAGAGCAATTAAAGGTAGACGCCCTGGAAGCAAAAAACCCGAGGACAAAACCGTTCAGAATTCCCTTCTATCGCTTTTATTTTTTGTTCGAATTCAGAAAGTCAAAGAAAAAAAGAAACATGTTCCATTACTCGATAACTTCGAAACTAGATTAAAACGAGTCCGAGTCGTGAGCCTGGTTGCTGAATGCCCTCCGGCTAAGGTTCCTCTGCTTTCTTCGCTCGCTCTTTTCATGACTGGTCTGTCGGGAAGATGACTGAGAAACCTTTTCATATCACCCTTACATTCCTTCTTCTTTTTTTTTTTTCATTGGCATTATTATTTTCCCTCCTTCAAAGCATCAAAGAATTGAATCCGAATGAAAAGAAGCAGGATCAATGCGCTGGTAATCAACTGGTCGTTTGCGGACTTCGTGCTGCTTTAATGTGCCTCATCCGGGTGCTCGGAATTCTTTTTTTTTTTTTAGAATTGATGAAATAACCGTATCATAAAACTTTGGGACTGACTTTGCTGATTTTCCGATTTGGCAATTGTGATCATCGGCTTTGCGTGGGGTTCATTTTCGGTGTGGTTTGGCGTGAATTAATTGATGACGTTCCCGGGAGGAGCTTTTGTCATGATTAAAGCAGTCATACGGGTTTCCTCTCCCGAGCACAAGAGTATTAATCTCGGGCGTCTATTACCAGCATATACAGTATAGAGGAAAGCTTGAGGCCCGGGGTTCTTTCCTGGGCCCATGTATTTTTCCCCCCTCTGTATTTCAGTGAAAATGGGACATTTCAAAACTTGGGATAATTTTCTAGACTTTAAATTGCGAGCATTAATGTGTTATACTCATTTTTCAACTCATAGCGCGAAGGAGGACATACAGTATTTCTGCAGTGAGTCAGGTTTATTTTTGAGCAATAACATTCATGGTGACCAAGTGTATTTAAAATTGAGCCAAAATCCATCAATGCGGTGAAGGTTGGGATATTGTAATTTATGTACTGTATTTTTAAAATTGAAATTGTCCTTTTTATTCCTACCTTGATGAAAATCATGCTGGGAAAAATGTGAGTAGAGGATTAAATTAATTCAGATAATTTTTCAGAGTCATTTCTACTCGAAAAAAAAATTGTTTTCAAGATACTTACAGACATTTTTGATTTTTGAGTGGTTTGAAAAATTGAGAGCAGAGAAATAGATGTTTTTGTGACTCTCGTAGTCTCGTCTTGGTGAAAATCAGGTTGGAGAACAACGAATAAAATGAAATTGGATATTTTTGAAAAGAAATGTCGATGCATTGTTCTCGAGCTTTGCCATCAGCAAATTAGTGCGTCTTTTTAATTAGCTTGAAGTCCTGAAAAAATTGTCCATTACTGTATCTAAAATACAGAATATAAAAATATTCAAAAAATTGAGTTGGCAACTTTCAGGACCATCATTCCCATCTGGGGGTTGATTAAGTGTTGGGGAGGGTGGGAAAAGCATTTATTCCTCGCGGGGGTCGTGGCGGGGGTTTGCCCACGATTTTTCTGAGCTCGTTAATCAAAATGAGACCCCTGATGGAATCCAACCCGGTGTCTTGTTGCTGACGGGGGTTTCCTAATGAATTAATGCCAATGTGCTCTCGAACCGAACCGACCCCTACGACTCCTATTGCTCAATCTCACTTGCCTATGGCCACCTCATCTTACTGCTGTAAGAAACTTAGTCAAATTGTATGCTTCGAAAATTATTAGAACGTGACAATTCACCCCCGCCTGATTATTATTTTTTCATTGTGTTATGATGCATTTCCCTGCGAAATTTCGAGAGTTGACCTTTTTATTATTGTTTTCCGATCTGAAGAATGTCACGCGCGGAATTCCACACTATCCATCAATATTGCCGATCTTTCTTTCAATTATTCAAATCCCGAAGAGAAAAAAATAGAGACAGGAATGAAGAAAATCGATGAAACCGGACCTTGAGAATTTAATTCTCTCAAGGAACATTCGAGACACATAAACACGGGGGAAAACGCACTTTTCTTTTGGGTAACGGGAGGCGTGTGATTCTACCTATATTGGATTAATTTAATTCCCAGTGATTTTCGTGTGAATTGAATAACTTTTCATGAATGCATTCGCATTAAAAGATAATGCGGGCGTGAAGAGGTTATTTTTTCCTGGCACGTGCTTCGAACGACACGCAACAAAACCACTGGGACACGCGTCGGCTCTGAGTCGATTTTCTAGCCGACTGCTTTTTTGCATCGAGGAAGTTTGCGGAAGAGACACAACTTTTTTCGTTGTTGCTGTTTCAGTAAGTGTCAAGCCTTGGAAGAAAGGGCTGAATTTACTTCCTGGTTATGAAACGAACGTTGATGGTGAAACAGTTGAGTTATTCACGATAAGAGTCAAACACGAGTCGGAATTTTTGATTTTGCCTATACAAACTATTTTTCTTCTTCCGCGGAGGTTTCATGCATTAAATTAAATAAGCAAAATTTATTTGTTTTTTTTTAAGTTGAATATTTTGATGTGATGCAAATTATATTTTCACTAGATTTGTAAGCTCTTGAGCTTGCGAATCGGGGTTTATTTTCATTATTTTCGATTGATTCATCATTTCCCTGAAGTAAGTTCCTCTGTGTTTGAATATTTTGAAGAAATACTTGTACATTGAAACTTGCAAAATTATTCACATTTTCTCCTTTCAAATCTTAAATGTTCTGAAATTACTGAGAAATAAAGTTTTTCCGGTATATCTGTAATTTTTTCAAAACCCGCATAATTTCTGAGACGAAATTTTTCTCGATTATCCCTTCCACAAAATTGAAATTATTTTCACAGTTTTCAAGTTATTTTCGTTTATCACGCCGCCGTCATTGTTCTGTAAATAAAAAAATCAGTTGAGAGAGTCGGGTCAGTCACACGTTGGGTCACGGAATTTCAGCACAAAATTATCCCGCGTCTGTCGCATACCGAAGCAGTTGTCATTTTTTTCCTCCTGTCTCCATGGGATCCTGTTGAAAAATTCACATGTGTTAGGGAGGGGGGAGGGGGGTTCTTAGGGAAAAAAACGAAACAACACGCTGTGTGCCCTACTCTAAAGAACGGGGACCCGGAGCAGGGCGTTGGTCGCGGCGGCAGCCAGACTAATTACTGCGAGCTGTGTAGTAAGGAGTAGGCGGGCCGGTTGTCCCGGGAAATAATGATTCCGACATGTAAGCAACTTCGGGTGGAACCCTACAAAAATGTATAAAAAAATAAAAAGAAGAAGAAAAAAGAGAGAAGGCTACTAGAACAATGTCGACGGGGAAAAGGAAACAATGCGACCCTGGCCACTCACTCTTTCTCCGAGTGGGACACTCAAATTTTATTTATTTTTCCCTACTCCATTAAATGTTCACTTGCATATAAAATCTGCAGAAAATGCATCATGTGATGCATTTGCGAGTGAGTTTGTATTTGTGCACAGCCTCGCGCAAATTCTAGGGATAATTTCGCGAATAGTTTTCCGGAGAAAAGTATAGGACTGTCCCGGGAAATTTAAAATACGCCTGGGGACAATAACAAGGAGAGAGAGGAAAAAAAGGTATCCCTTGTGTCGAAATTCAGAACTGACCCTGGAAGGACACGACGCGATTAATGGTTGCCTGTCGAAGATGCAGTTGTCCGATCTCGCTGGGGATTCACTTATTTTTCTTTTCAAAAAATTTTTTGTTGGTTTGTCATTTGTTGTTGTTGTTTTACTCCCCCCCCCCCTCTTCCTCCTCGTATAGTCGTCGTGTCACTTAGCTTCCTTCCTGTCCGAGGCCAGGGATAAATGAAAAAGACCGACCGAGGAAAAATAGTTCGCTCCCAAAGTGGATCGGAAGAACACAAGCTCAATCTCTGGACTCCATCTCACAGAGCTGATGAACTTTTTTTTTTTCTTCTGACCGTTTATTTTATCTTTAAATACGGTATTGGGTTCCGACTTATCGACTTCATTTTCCATGGGTTCGAATGTTCTTGGGTGTGTGAAAGAATATTGTGAAGCATTTTTTTAAATACTTTTTTCCCCTCAGAAAGCTTTGAAAACCCCGTCTCTATACTCTCAGAAATTCTCTGAAAACGTTTAGATTTCGAGGAAATTTCTTCATCATGAAAAAAGAAGTGTCCGCTTAATTAAATCGGCCCTCTGAAATCGACATCCCGCTTCAATTTTTCCACGGAACAAAAAATAAAAAATATCCCTGCAATGTACAGGCGTGAAGGAATAATTTACAATATTTCTAAGAACACGTGTTCCGTCGGAAATTTAGAAAGACAAACTCTCAACTTCCTAAAATTCTCGGAAAACGTTTAGGATTTCTAGGGAATTTCAACATCATAAAAAAAGGAAGTGTTCGCTTAATTAAATCGACCATCTGAACTCGACATCCCACTTTAATATTTTCACTAAAAAAACTATCTTTGCAATTTACTGACGACATCTTGACTTGATACACGTGTGCGAGTCAAGAGCCCACGCGGAACCTAATCAGCTCTCACGAACTCGGAAATGATCTTCGCTTATTTGTTCATGGATTCAATACTCGACTTCCTGTATATTAGCAGGAAATCGATTTCGGGGCTGGAAACCGGAACTGGGTCACACACAAAAAAAAACACGTGAACTATGCAGAGTGAAAAATTAGGCAGGAAAAAGTCCCCGGGAGCCCGATTAGCGAATTGATTTTTCGCCAACCACGGGTCTAAGGAGCCTGGGAAGTGGAGTAAACTGTCTAGTACCACTCACTTGAAAAGAAATACGTATACATATAAAAATACCTCGCGAACAATCGCCTGAACCCCGGAAGAAAATGAATTATTATATTAAAAAGAAAAGGCAAGGAAAAATATATAGAATGCAACAGGTAGCCGAAAAACGCGATCCTCGGGGTCAACGCAAGGTCGCACGAAAGCCCGATTTCGTGTGAACTATGCCTGGCTGTGGAGGGAAAAAGAAATAGGTCGGACCGATTAGCCAGTGGATCCGTGACTGATTTTTGGCTTTCTTCCCTTCCAACCAAAAAAAATAATAAAAATATCCCAAATAAATTGGCGTGCATAAAAATAAAAGAGCATGTTCCAGCAGACGAGAGACACCAGCGTGTGTGTGTGTGTGTCTTTTTTTTCGAGTGGGGCGGAAGAAAACCGCAGAAAGGCGCCGCGATGACACCTCAATGGATTCCTTCCCTTTTGGCAGGACGGAAATTGCGGCCCATCGCGTGTAAAGTCGATTGAAAGGCCCCTGTGGAGCAACGCTTTCACGTTTTTAATCATCCTCCCGCCGACTGAAATGCACCGAAAATATATCAGACAGTCTTCCGCCTCTTTATTTCTTTCCTTTATGCGAAGAAAAAGTACCGGAAGTCCTTGCAGAAATTGAAGAAAAAAAATCCTGACCTACTGTCATATGCCTTATTGAGCACCTGAAATTTGCGCACACCAAAAAAGTTGCTCGTCTGACCTCTGCGGAATCGTAAATTGTGCAAGTACGATTTAATTGCCGGATGAAGAAATTAGCTCGGATTTCACAAACTATTTAGCTTCACACATTGAAAATAATTTTCATAATGGCCTCTAATACAAGAAATTCACGAAACCCCAATAAAAATAGATTTTGACCTGAAATTCGTAGTAAATTATCGAAAACGTCTGATTTCTGCGCTCAGTTTAAAAAAATACGCTTTTCGAATTTGTCCTCACAAGAATTTTAACCGAGCCTTTGATTCAAAATTTAAAGCATTCCAAGTAAACAAATTTCTGCTTTCTCTTTTTTTCAGGATGATATTCTCTCATCTGAACCTTCGTGGTTTTAAGACAGTCGAATGTTTTTTAAATTATAATTTAGCTGAATCCACTTGAAAATCATTTGATTAGAACTTTCGGCTTTTGATTCTACTGAAACATTTAGAAAAATTCCGAAGGTTGGATTAGAAAATAAATGCATGGATTATGAATAATTCTGTTGAATTTCGTTATTCATAATGGGGGAAATTTTTCCAATAATTTTTCATTTGGAATGTATCGCGGAAATGTGAAAATTTAATTTCATGCGTATATATCAAGCAACCCATCGTTTCTTTTTGTCACTTACTGTGCCAATTTAAATATTTCTGTTTTGCTGGTGATATCACATTGAACGTCACATTTTATTTCCCCGGTAAGACATGTATCTCATAACTAAGAACCTCAAGTGTCGGGTGGAAAAATGTCTCGTCAACTCACATTCGTCAGAGATGAAGGGTCATTTCCGAAACAAAAGCGACAGCAGAAACTCGCGTCGAAAAACGTGTTGAGAAAACTTACAAGAGTGTGTGTGTGTGTTATGCTGTGCTGTCCCTGAATACCTTCGATCCCGGGTTTTATTTTTGTGCCCTGAAGCGAGGTCAAACCCCCGTTGGCATCTGGTGATGGGCGTTGTCCGACGATTAGATGAGATAAGTGCCGGCGGAATAATTCGCGGTCGGCAGCATATTATTCTTCGCCCAGTTTCCCCCCCTTCTCTGTTCATTTGGTAGCTTCGGGGCTGGATTCTATATATACCAAGGACGCTGCTCGCATTTTTAACGCCTTTTTTTTTTTTTCATGCCAGATCACACTCTGAAATACGCCGTACGTGCAGCACATTTTCTTCCTGTTTCCTCGTGATTTTTTTTTTAGGGCTGCCTTTGTTTCCGAAACTTTGACCCCGAAATTCACGACGAAAGAGGCGTGGAGAAAAAACCCCCATGGTAATGGCCTTACGAAGTAATCACGCTGACAAAACTTCGTTGCATGATCTTTGAAAAGTTTGAGTTTATTTTTTTATTTATTATTCTATTTTTCGTTTCGGCTTTCGTGAATCAAATTTCGTGGGCTTGCGTCACGGACGAGGGTGGACTTGAATTTTGGCAGCCTTTGGGCTTGGTACTTATTTTTGCGGGTGCTTTGGCCAGAATTAGCATGAATGATGTGTAGGATCTTGCGTAATATGTCCAGGGCTGAATTACGTCAATGTCTTGATTACTGGAATCAATTTTAAATGAAAAGCTGTAGCCTTTTGGTAATTTGAAAAAACCATCAAGTACTGTCCTCTCTTCTTTTTTTTAAACGATATTCTTTAGTTTACAATTCTGAAAGTTGGTATGTATGCAAAGCACGACTATTTAGGTGTAGTATTTTTTTGTGCGAACAATGAGTGACGTTTTTAATTATTTTTTCCAAAAATATTTGAGAAGATTTAACAGATTTCTTCGATTTTATGGATTTTAAATGCTGAAAATTGGCGTAATGCTGAAAATAGTCGAATTTTTGTGGCTCGAAAACTAACCCTTTAATTCTCATACAATTTTTTTTTATTAGGTCATGCCATTTGGAAGTGGGGGTGGGAAGTTCATAATCAAAACCCATCAAAATGAACCTCTTGAAAATTAAGTCAATTATGGTCATCTTCTCAGAATGCATGATTTGCATGGATGCAAAACAGAAATGATGAATCCATTCGGAAGAAGATAGACATTTAAAAATACTCATGAAAACTCAAAAGTTGAAGCGACATCTGTGCAACGGCCATGAAAATCATGAAGACATGGACATGAGGCATTCCAATGCTAGAAATCCAAATTTTGGTACGTAATGTTCTCATCGAAAAAGCTGGAATTGACTGTGAGCCAAGCGTCAGAGAAATGAGGCTTCTATCTAATATTTTTGAAACAATGGACCTTGAGACAAAGGCGGGGGAAAAAATAGAAATTTAATGATTCTAAAAGGCGGGGGGAAAAAATGAAACCCAGAAGACTTCAGGGCCTGTGTGTATATCCATCACACCGGCCAAAGTAGACACGGTTTTTCTTCGGAAGTACGTGAAGAAGAACCTTCTCAACTTCCTGGAGTACTTCCTCCCCATTCCGGAAATAAGGCGACAGCAACACAAGCAACCCGGGGGNGCAGGACGGAAATTGCGGCCCATCGCGTGTAAAGTCGATTGAAAGGCCCCTGTGGAGCAACGCTTTCACGTTTTTAATCATCCTCCCGCCGACTGAAATGCACCGAAAATATATCAGACAGTCTTCCTCTTTATTTCTTTCCTTTATGCTAAGAAAAAGTACCGGAAGTCCTTGCAGAAATTGAAAAAAAAACCTGACCTACTGTCATATGCCTTATTGAGCACCTGAAATTTGCGCACAACAAAAAAGTTGCTCGTCTGACCTCTGCGGAATCGTAAATTGTGCAAGTACGATTTAATTGCCGGATGAAGAAATTAGCTCGGATTTCACAGACTATTTAGTTTCACACATTGAAAATAATTTTTATAATGCCCTCTAATACGAGAAATTCACTTTCCCACGAAACCTCCAGAAAATAGTTCGTAACCTGAAATTCGCAGTAAATTATCGAAAACGTCTGATTTCTGCGCGCAGTTAAAAACAAAACTTTTTGAATTTGTCCACCCAAGAATTGTAACCGAGCTCTTGATTCAAAATTTAAAACATTCCAAGTAAACAAATTTCTGCTTACGCTTTTTTTCAGGATGATATTCTCTCTTCTGAACCTGCGTGGTTTCAAGGCAGTCAAATGTTTTTTAAATTACAATTTAGCTGAATCTCTTGAAAATCATTTGGTTAAAGCTTTCGGCTTTTGATTCTACTGACACATTGCAAAAAATTCGGAAGGTTGGATTACAAATTGAATGCATGGTTTATGAATAATTCTGCTAAATTTTGTTATTCGTGATGGGGGGGGGGGGGGAGTTTCCGATCATTTTTTTTTATTTGGAATGTATCGCGAAAATGTGAAAATTTAATTTCATGCGTATATATCGAGCACCCATCGTGTCTTTTGACTTATTATGTCAATTTAAATATTTCTATTTTGTTGGTGATTTCACATTGAACGTCACATTTTATTTCCCCGGTAAGACATTTATCTCATAACTAAGAACCTCAAGTGTCGGGTGGAAAAATGTCTCGTCAACTCACATTCGTCAGAGATGAAGGGTCATTTCCGAAACAAAAGCGACAGCAGAAACTCGCGTCGAAAAACGTGTTGAGAAAACTTACAAGAGTGTGTGTGTGTGTGTTATGCTGTGCTGTCCCTGAATACCTTCGATCCCGGGTTTTATTTTTGTGCCCTGAAGCGAGGTCAAACCCCCGTTGGCATCTGGTGATGGGCGTTGTCCGACGATTAGATGAGATAAGTGCCGGCGGAATAATTCGCGGTCGGCAGCATATTATTCTTCGCCCAGTTTCCCCCCCTTCTCTGTTCATTTGGTAGCTTCGGGGCTGGATTCTATATATACCAAGGACGCTGCTCGCATTTTTAACGCCTTTTTTTTTTTTCATGCCAGATCACACTCTGAAATACGCCGTACGTGCAGCACATTTTCTTCCTGTTTCCTCGTGATTTTTTTTTTAGGGCTGCCTTTCTTATCTATATATACCAAGGACGCTGCTCGCATTTTTAACGCCTTTTTTTTTTTTCATGCCAGATCACACTCTGAAATACGCCGTACGTGCAGCACATTTTCTTCCTGTTTCCTCGTGATTTTTTTTTTTAGGGCTGCCTTTGTTTCCGAAACTTTGACCCCGAAATTCACGACAGAAGAGGCGTGGAGAAAAAACCCCCACGGTAATGGCCTTACGAAGTAATCACGCTGACAAAACTTCGTTGCATGATCTTTGAAAAGTTTGAGTTTCTTTTTGTATTTATTATTCTATTTTTTTCGGTTTTCGTGAATCAAATTTCGTGGGCTTGCGTCACGGACGAGGGTGGACTTGAATTTTGGCAGCCTTTGGGCTTGGTACTTTATTTTTGGGGTACTTAGGCCAGAATTAGCATGAATGATGTGTAGTATCTTGCGTAATATTTCCTGGACTGAATTATGCCAACGTCTTGATTACTGGAATCAATTTTGAATGAAAAGCTGTAGCCTTTTGGTAATTTGAAAAAACCATTAAGTACTGTCCTCTCTTCTTTTTTTTTTAAACGATATTCTTCAGTTCGCAATTCTGAAAGTTGGTATGTATGCAAAGCACGACTATTTAGGTAGAGTATTTTTTGTGCGAACAATGAGTGACGTTTTTAATCATTTTTTTCAAAAATATTTGAGGAGGTTCAACAGATTTCTCCAATTTTATGGGTTTTTAATGCTCAAAATGGGCAATTTTTTGTGGATCGAAAACTAACCCTTCAATTCACATAATTTTTTTTTAATGAGGTCATGTCATTTGGAAGTGGGGGTGGTAAGTTTATAATCAAAACTCATCAAAATGAACTTCTTGAAATTCAGGAGTCAATTATGTCAAGTTCTCAAAATGAATTATTTGCATGGATGCAAAACAGAATCGATGAATCCGTTCCGAAGAAGACAGACTTTAAAAAAAATACGCATGAAAACTCAAAATTTGAAGCGACATCTGTGCAACGGCCATGAAAATCATGAAGACATGGACATGAGGCATTCAAGTGCTAGAAATCCAAATTTTGGTGCGAAATTAAGAGTAGCTTTTTCGACCTTAACTGACACTCGGTTCGCAGTCTCTTTACTCCGAAGATAGATTATAAAAACTTTGTTACCTGGAACTCTGTTTCCGCCCCCTTTTTTATCTTTAAATTACTAAGATAAAGGCGGGGGGAAAAATGAAACCCAGAAGACTTCAGGGCCTGTGTGTATATCCATCACACCGGCCAAAGTAGACACGGTTTTTCTTCGGAAGTACGTGAAGAAGAACCTTCTCAACTTCCTGGAGTACTTCCTCCCCATTCCGGAAATAAGGCGACAGCAACACAAGCAACCCGGGGGTGAAGAATGGTTCCCGAAAAATACACCCCCCTGTTGGTATCATCTTGATAACCTCGACGTTTTCTCCGTCTTTTGCCTCGGAAACGCAGTTCCACGCTTTTCCCTGCGATTCCTCTATCAGATTACTTCAACCCAACGTGATTTATTCATGTGTTTTTTATTTTTTTTCACAAAAGTATTTCTGAAATACCTTTTTGTGCAAACGTTGTTTTTGGGTGGCCTTCATTCTGCTCTGGCTCGTGTTTTTGCAACGATGACGCTGGCCATCGCAGAGTCTGGTCAATGATGCATTACTGACCGAGTACTTCCCAAAGTTCCCAATTTCGCGCATCTTTTCCCATTTGGGCAATTTTTGGGGAATATTAAGCACTTTTTCGGTCGCCATCAGCAGACGAGATTCCAAGAATTTTTGAAAGAGCCAAATTTTTTTAGAATTTTCTCCGCTATAATGTCTGATGGCTTTGGCCGAAAACGGCAAAAATGGGTTTCTTTCATAATGTCTTGCAATGAATTCAAATTTTTAAAGGAAGAGATATTTTGATAATGGAAATATACTCTGAGCAAGTAGAGGTAATTTTTAAAAATTAATTACCTTCCAGCAACTTGTCCTGTTCTGCGCACTCTAAAATTCATCAATGAGATTAATTTGGGGCGGGTTCTGGCAAGAATGAGACTTTCTTTCTGCTTTTTCTGACACAGATTTTCTCTAGAAAGGATCCTCTGAAGAAAGCGGCGAATAACCGCGCAATCACACGTCACCAGGCCTCTGGAAGCAGACAATGACATTCCTCTTGGGAACGTCGCTGTCGTGTCGACGCCGACGCTGACGTCGTCATGCCCTTCTTTCATCCACACATACACACACAAACATAAACAAACACGGGAAAAAAGAAGCTCTTCTTGGGCAATATTTCGACACACACAAAGGCATGCTTTTCCCGGGTTTTTAATCTGAATTGATACCCGGGTGCGGCGTAAAAGCGGTCCTTATCACAGCGAATAATTCCGGGAGAACCTCTCTCTCTCTCTCTCTCGAGCATTATTTTTTATTTTTTCCTATTATTGAAACCACTGATACGCGGTTTGTAGCACTCGTAATATGCAAAATTGCAGTCCATTCTCTGCGCTAATTTCGGGATACTTGGCGAGCGGCGCACTATTTTTTTTTTCGCCGAAAATTGCTACACAAATTTAGAGTGCGTTTTTTGCGAAATGAATTTCACGATTTTCAATTTAAAGTTTATTCAATTACTTTAAATTCTCATGGAGTGTCCTCTGATTTTGGAAAACTTTATTATTGAATTCACAAGTGAAATTTGTAAAAATGAACCGATATAGCTCTCGAAGCCCGAGTAGAGTACAGTATTTAATTTTCAAGTCAGGAAAAGAGGTATTTTAAAATTACGCTGATTGTGCATAAATTTGGGAGGGTTTTTTGCTTTGATTCTGAGTACGTACAGCAGTAAATCTCCTCCATTCACACGCTTTTTTTTTCGAAATTGAAAGAGAGGAGTTTCACGTACAATAGTATTGTATTTCTTTGATGAGCAGGAAGGAGAAAAAAGGGAATTTTTAATCACGCTTTCAAAAAAGCGCGGGTCGGGCTCTATTATTATTTTTTTTGGCACAATGAGCGAGAATGGCACACTGTGATGACTCTTCTGATGATGCACGAGATGTTTTCTTCTGAGCCATATTTATCTCTCGAGACGTCCCTGATTTCTTTGCTGTTCGGTGTCTGGAAAACTCATGATCGCCATAGGTAATGGATGAGTGATATTTTCCTCGTGTCATTACGTGTTTTTGCTGGGGGAAAACGTGCAAAATTTCTAGCCCTGGTGCTTTTACTTGTTCCAGAATTTAAATAAATATTTTGCTCCCTCGCGGAAAGCGTGATGCGGTTGAATAAAAACTCGGGATTTACTGAATAACTTTTGAACGTAATTTTATCGTAGTTTTTTTCGTTAACTATGTAATTAGAGAGATGGGGAATGAAAAAGACACGTTTATGAATTTTGTACGAGAATACATTTTTTGAAACATTTTTTTGCAATAACTGGAGCTTGCTGCACATTTAAAAAATGGCTCAAAAGTGAAAACATGCAGTCATGATGCTGGGATTCATTCCAGAATTTTAATTTAATTTTGCGGTCTTTCGAAACGTGTGCCGTTGAAAAATTGAGATTTATAGTACTGCATCCGAGTATGTTTTTAAATTTGCTGGCTTCAGTTCATTTTTGTTTTCTCTTCCCGAATGATACTTATTTTAGGGGACTACTTATTTTTAGCTCGAGAAGACTTAAAAAGTCACCTTGAAAATTAGTTCTTGTTAAACAAGCTTCGCTAAGAACGTTATTATCCTCGAACGACGTGGGAATTAAGCTAAACCAAGTTTTTGACTAAAACGTGCAGAATTTCTAGCCCTTTTGTTTTGAACTAATGCGGCATTTCAATTGAAATTTTTCCCCTTGTTCAGAAAGCGTGCAGATCAAAAAATCGAGATTGGCTGGATACATTTTGAACGTTTCTTCCTTCCGTTGATCGTCCTTTTCTATTCAAAAATCATATCAATTGTACACATGATGAATGAAAAAATAGGTTTTTTGAATTTCGCGGTGAAAATTTCGTTCAAGAGGAAATTCTTATGAAACATTCCTTGCAATAATTGGAGCTTGCTGCACCCTTAATTGGATTTCAAGAAGTGGCTCAATCACCGGTGTGATGAAATCACTGCTTCGCAGTTAAAACTTATCAAAATCCCAACGTCTCTCTTCTCAGGAACCCTGATTACCATCTCGTAGGTAACACACAATTACTCTTCTTCCCACGGCGCCGACTTTTCTGATGATTCAGCGATTCGTGTGCTCAACAATTGTTTGGTGTTTTCTCAGAATCTCGCATTTCAAATGCTGGAAATGATTGGGTTTTTTGTTTGTTCCGGGAACAAATTTGGAAATGATCCCGGAAATAATTGCCGTTGGAACACGAGTTGACAAAAGAGTGTAGCACGGTTCTCTTTCCTGTTTTATTTTATTTATTCCTGTTTTGTTGTGTGACAAGAAGTGATGATCTTTATCTTTGAAAAAAAAAGAGATATTCCCGCGTGTTTTTTTATGAGCTGCCAAGGAATACAGTTGACAAACTGCGGGCGGGTTTCGTGGGTTTTAGATCCCGGGCTGAGATTCCAGAAAGTGGAATGATTAAACCTAATCCCCAATTAAGCCTTCGGAACGGTTTTTTAGAGCTGCTCCTGATTGTCTAATTATTGATGCATCGACGCGTGGAAAATTCCTCATATTTCCGGGGTGTGAAACACGTTGAAATAATGTTGTTTGTTTTTCTCGTCTGATGTCGGTCTGCTGTGTGGGTGCCCATTGGGACTTGGTTGGGTATTGATTCGGCAGCAGGATTCGATTGTGAGGGGGCTCGAGCGTCCCGCTGTGCGAAGTGACAAGAATAGCGTGCTTAATTTTGGCACCAGTCGATTTTCGCACCCCGCTGACAACTTTTTTTTTTTATGACCGCCCCCGCCTGATGATGCTTTGCCGATAATCATAAATCATTCTATATTTTGCCCGGGGATTCCAAAAAGGTTTTCAAAATTTTCCAATAGCTTTTCTTTTTTTTTGTGGAAAAATCATGATAACTGATGTCTTCAACTTCCAGGTTTTCTTTCAAGTTTTATAGGTGTCGCTTGAATTTAGTCCTGGCTCATTAATTATAAATTGAGAGATAATAAGCGAGTTTTTTGGTTTTTTTGCGGAGGTCTAGCTTTTTTCTGTACAAAAAAACTTCTAAAAGGGGGATTCAAGCCCACTTTATTTTTTTAAATAGCTATTTCCCAGCGCTGTACTTGTTCAAATTGAGATTTTGATTCTTTGAGCTTCGAAAAGTATGTCTTATTAATTTTTAGGTCTGTGGCTCAGTCGACATATGTCAGAAATTCTAGAAGTGGAATTGAAATCCTTCAATTGAAAAGGAACAAACAATGAGGCTTCGGATGTGAATTTTTTTTATTTAAAATTAAATTATTTTTACCTTTAGTTTTTAGTGCCAATAATCTCCGTTTGGAAATATGCAGAATTTTCTGATTTTCCCTCGCGTGAAGCCATTGGGGAAAAAATCGCGTCGTTGACCACACGGTGAGAAGGGGGATCCTGCAGAAAATCCTCCAGAGGATCCTGAGGGGGGAACAAACGAGCAAAACTTCCCTTTTCGGGAATCTGTCGGGGTTTATGTATTTTTTTTTTCACACTGGTGGAAAAGTACGTAGCAAATAATGAATAAGTCGGCGGTCGCTGAGATTGCGGCGTCCCCCATAAATTATTCATGGAAGGAATCGAACGTGAATTATTCCGCGGGTTGATCACATTTCCGCGCATGTTGCGAAATTTTTGCTGCCCTGGGACGTGTTGGGGAGAAAGTTGCGCCTATTATTGCACGACTTGATTCGGCAGATTCCCTCTCTTTATTTTCCTTTTTGCTTTGTTGCCTGCGAAAGCACATTAGCACGTATATTCGTCGGGGAATCTCGCAATTTTTTCTTGATGGTGTCTGCTTCCTCCTGGAACCAGACACGTAATTTATTTTGGAAATAAAATGACGCCGAAAATTCGAAATTCAAGACTACACGAGCTTCATGCTCGGATATAATATTCAGAGGATTCATGGAAAAATGCAATCTAGCCTTTTATTTTTGGAAAGATTCTGGAAAGCCAGATTAGCCCAGAAAGCCCTCTGGAATCTTCCGCACATTTAATCCAGTACTCGTTGGAAAATAAATTTCCTTAACTTCCGTTGGACGGATTCCATTTCAGCTTTGCTCACTGAAAATTCCAGAAAATTCTGACTTTAGAGGACGCTTTTTAATTTCAGCTTTTATTATGTAGAATATTTGCCATATTTTTGAGGAAGGGAATTCTGAAGAGCCTCAAGGTATCACTATAAATTCCGTGACAGTTTATAAAACGTGGTAAACTTACTCGTCTGACCTTCACCGCTTTTAAGTTAAAAGCCTTCGAACTTCCTGCAAATAAAGACCTTTAAGTTTAGACACTACTTTTCAACGACTGTCGAGTTGAAATATTGGTCTGAAAATCGTGCAGATTGACTCAGGCCTTGAGACATCTGAGGAACTTTCATATTTCATTAATAATGTTTTATACGGTATATTTTAAAGAATGCATCCCAGGATATCTTGAGAGGAAGATAAATTGGAAAAAAAAATTCCGACTCGGTAATGAATTTCATATCGACTCAACCGCGGGTCTGACGTCTACAAACACGCGATAATTCAGTCTTGTGCAAGCGGAAACGCCCTTTGCCAATAAAAGAAAAGAAAAGTATGAATGAAAATGCATGACACGGAAATCGAAACAAGTGTTTTCGTCGCTGTTTCCTCGTGTGCAAAATTCCGTACGAATCTAGTGCGTACGTTGCACTACCTTCTTGGCGGCGGAATAACGACCATTTCCGGCCCACGACTTCCGGCCAAATCACTTGTTTTGCGAGGACAGTAAGAGAAAAAATGCGCACGTTCTTCCGTCACGCGATTCGGCATTTAGTAATGTTGCCCGCAGACCTGACCCTGGTATTTTGGCGAAAAAAATATGGCAAAAAACGCTTAACATTTAAAAAATCTATTATCGTTATCTTTCAATATCAAGATTTCAGTTGATTTCGTTGTCTTCAATTCTCAAGTTTCCCTCACGGGCAGTTTTTATCATCTCATTTTTTATTTATACATTTTTAATTTTATTTAGAAATGTTGAGGAGTGGAATTTCAGTAATGGGTGTTATGACTCACAAGTTTATTTGTTTTAACGGGGACTTTAATGTGATTTTTTATCTACGCATGCTCGTGTATTTTGCCTGCTGTGAAATGTTTAGAGTCACGCTTCGTGGATTTTTGTGAAGATGGAATTTTCAAATGGAAACCGAAATCTTTTTCCTGGCATTAACTTCCGTTACTCACGCGAGCAGTCGTTTAAAAAATGCTCGGGTTGAATCCCAGGGATTTATTTATATTATATTTTTTATTATTCGAAAGATCAGAAATGGTCAATTTCCGGATCGATCTCGCACCTCTATCGTCTTCTGGGGGTCTTTTGTGTTCTTTCGAGCTACTATGGAGTCACGGAGAAAATTTCTTCGTCCTCTTCGTCTTTTGTCCGCGAGCAGCAAAGCTTGAAATCGAAATTCTCTCCCGAGCCTCGTCTTTTCTACTTGACTTTTCTTCTCGTTGCACATCTTCGAATGGAATAAAAGAAAAAAGAATTGTGAAGATCGGTTTCCTGAAAGGCCAGAAAATCCGGTGGAGTTCACACGAAAATTCCAGTCGAAAGTTTAGACAAATTTTCACGCCAGTTTCCGGGAGTTCCGAAGTTCCATCTGGTTAATGTGGATTGATTACGATTACTAGATAAAAAAAAAAATTTATCTTCAGGTAAGAAATAAAAGAAATTTTATTTCGCATTCAATGCCACAAGCTTTCAAGAAAGTCGCATGCGAAAATCTGTGGGGTGTTTCTTTAAAGTCTCGCGAGAAAAAAAATCGTCATAGAAGGGCTATAATTATTTTCTTGAACACATTTTTTTTTAATTAGAAAATTATTCATTCCATTCCCCCAAATAGAACACAGAAAACGGAAGAATGTGCGAATTATTCATCCTCGCCAGAAGGATTTTCTGCCGGAAATTGCGCAAGTACTCCATTCTTCAAGTATTCTCAATGCCTTTCTCATTTTTACGAAGAAATTCGCAGTAATTCGAAAAGCTTCGCATCTTAAAAATGCGAAAAACGATTATGAGCATTTCGGATGTAAACGCACTCCTCGATATTTCAGCTGTTTCACGAAGAAAATTTTTACAGTATCAAAATGTTTTTGGAAGAATTCCGGTTCAAATTCTTAAGATCTAATTTTTCCAAGTTTTTCCGCTGGAAAACGAAACTCAGGCTTAAGTGAGTGATATTAATTTGAAGGAAGCATCCCTTCCCGGAAATCCTTCCTGATTTACCAACTCAACTTCAGTTCATATCGTCATTTCCTCTCCCGAAAAGCTGTGAAGAGTTGATAACAGTTCACCAGATCTCAACTGTGTTTTTTCGAAATTTATTTTCGCCGTGAAATTTTCGTCGGAATAAAAAAAAAATCCTATTATTTGGCGAAGAGTGGAAATCGATTGAAGGCCACACAGGGTTCTCGGATGTGATGTGCGGAAGGAGGAACCCCGACGCGGCTTTTTTTTTTTCTTGCAGTCTTTATTCTTGTTGTTTGCATATTCCACTGCTCGATCGTCACTGTCGATAAATCGGGAATAATGCCCGTCGACGGGGCCGAGTGCGCAGAGAGAAATTGCCCGCCGGAAGAAACCCACGGGTGGCCCGNCTGGAAAGCCAGATTAGCCCAGAAAGCCCTCTGGAATCTTCTGCACATTTAATCCAGTACTCGTTGGAAAATAAATTTCCTGAACTTCCGTTGGACGGATTCCATTTCAGCTTTGCTCACTGAAAAATCCAGAAAATTCTGACTTTAGAGGACGCTTTTTAATTTCAGCTTTTATTATGTAGAATATTTGCCATATTTTTGAGGAAGGGAATTCTGAAGAGCCTCAAGGTATCACTATAAAAAGGCACTGTCAAATATTTTGCACCATTTGAATGAGCAGACTGGAAGTGGCGAAAATTCAATTTTCGGAAGCTTGAAGGACGTTTATTTCTGGAAATTCAAATCTGTGATGAAAAGTTGCTGACAGCGGTTGAAATATTGGTCTGAAAATCGTGCAGATTGACTCAGGCCTTGAGACATCGGAGGAACTTTCATATTTCATTAATAATGTTTTATAAGGTATATTTTAAAGAATGCATCCCAGGATATCTTGAGAGGAAAGATACATTGAAAAAAAAAATTCCGACTCGGTAATGAATTTCATATCGACTCAACCGCGGGTCTGACGTCTACAAACACGCGATAATTCAGTCTTGTGCAAGCGGAAACGCCCTTTGCCAATAAAAGAAAAGAAAAGCGTGAATGAAAATGCATGACACGGAAATCGAAACAAGTGTTTTCGTCGCTGTTTCCTCGTGTGCAAAAATTCCGTACGAATCTAGTGCGTACGTTGCACTACCTTCTCGGCGGCGGAATAACGACCATTTCCGGCCCACGACTTCCGGCCAAATCACTTGTTTTGCGAGGACAGTAAGAGAAAAAATGCGCACGTTCTTCCGTCACGCGATTCGGCATTTAGTAATGTTGCCCGCAGACCTGACCCTGGTATTTTGGCGAAAAAAAATATGGCAGAAAACGCTTAACATTTTAAAAATCTATTATCGTTATCTTTCAATATCAAGATTTCAGTTGATTTCGTTGTCTTCAATTCTCAAGTTTCCCTCACGGGCTGTTTTTATCATCTCATTTTTTATTTATACATTTTAAGTATATTTTTAATTTTATTTAGAAATGTTGAGGAGTGGAATTTCAGTAATGGATGTTATGACTCACAAGTTTATTTGTTTAACGGGGACTTTAATGTGATTTTTTTATCTACGCATGCTCGTGTATTTTGCCTGCTGTGAAATGTTTAGAGTCACGCTTCGTGGATTTTTGTGAAGATGGAATTTTCAAATGGAAGCCGAAATCTTTTTCCTCGCATTAACTTCCGTTACTCACGCGAGCCGTCGTTTAAAAAAACGCTCGGGTTGAATCCCATGGATTTATTTATATTATATTTTTTATTATTCGAAAGATCAGAAATGGTCAATTTCCGGATCGATCTCGCACCTCTATCGTCTTCTGGGGGTCTTTTGTGTTCTTTCGAGCTACTATGGAGTCACGGAGAAAATTTCTTCGTCCTCTTCTTCTTTTGTCCGCGAGCAGCAAAGCTTGAAATCGAAATTCTCTCCCAAGCCTCGTCTTTTCTACTTGACTTTTCTTCTCGTTGTACATCTTCGAATGGAAAAAAAGAAAAAGAATTGTGAAGATCGGTTTCCTGAAAGGCCAGAAAATCCGGTGGAGTTCACACGAAAATTCCAGTAGAAAGTTTAGACAAATTTTCACGCCAGTTTCCGGGAGTTCCGAAGTTCCATCTGGTTAATGTGGATTGATTACGATTACTAGATAAAAAAAAATTTATCTTCAGGTAAGAAATAAAAGAAATTTTATTTCGCATTCAATGCCACAAGCTTTCAAGAAAGTCGCATGCGAAAATCTGTGGGGTGTTTCTTTGAAGTCTCGCGAGAAAAAAAATCGTCATAGAAGGGCTATAATTATTTTCTTGAACACATTTTTTTTTTAATTAGAAAATTATTCATTCCATTCCCCCAAATAGAACACAGAAAACGGAAGAATGTGCGAATTATTCATCCTCGCCAGAAGGATTTTCTGCCGGAAATTGCGCAAGTACTCCATTCTTCAAGTATTCTCAATGCCTTTCTCATTTTTACGAAGAAATTCGCAGTAATTCGAAAAGCTTCGCATCTTAAAAATGCGAAAAACGATTATGAGCATTTCGGATGAAAACGCACTCCTCGATATTTCAGCTGTTTCACGAAGAAAATTTTTACAGTATCAAAATGTTTTTGGAAGAATTCCGGTTCAAATTCTTAAGATCTAATTTTTCCCAAGTTTTTCCGCTGGAAAACGAAACTCAGGCTTAAGTGAGTGATATTAATTTGAAGGAAGCATCCCTTCCCGGAAATCCTTCCTGATTTACCAACTCAACTTCCGTTCATGTCGTGATTTCCTCTCCCGAAAAACTGTAGAGTTGATAACAGTTCACCAGATCTCAACTGTGTTTTTTCGAAATTTTTTCGCCGTAAAATTTCCGTCGGAATAAAAAAATCCTATTATTTGGCGAAGAGTGGAAATCGATTGAAGGCCACACAGGGTTCTCGGATGTGATGTTCGGAAGGAGGAACCCCGACGTGGCCTTTTTTTTCTTGCAGTCTTTATTCTTGTTGTTTGCATATTCCACTGCTCGATCGTCACTGTCGATAAATCGGGAATAATGCCCGTCGACGGGGCCGAGTGCGCAGAGAGAAATTGCCCGCCGGAAGAAACCCACGGGTGGCCCGTGAGTTCTTCCGCAAATAACCCGGAACAAAACCCGGGAACCTTTTTTTTCTGTGTCTCTTTCTCCTCACTCTGTTGGGCAGCTTTCAAAATACAGTCGCATTTTAGGAGACCATAAAAATTTCGAAGGAGGGGAACACGAACATTTCTGTTTTGGTGAAAGGAAGAAGAATTGCTGGAAATTGTTATTGGCGATATTCTGGGGCTTGAATTAGTCTTTTACTTGCTTTCAAAACGCATAAAGTTGCATTTTTTCATTGCTTTTATCTTTCCTGTGTGAATAAAATAATAGCTGAATAAGGTCTCCAGAAAATTTGAGTTATTCAGGAGTGAAGTCTTCGAATTGGGGAGGTTTTTTATGAAATTAAAAAAGGGGGTGTAGAAAATACATTTTAAAATACAGTATGTGGGTATTTGACTTGGAGAGGTTGGAGTTATCTAGTTATTCAACTACATACATTATTTGAATGATTCTTTTACGAATGAATAAAAAAAAAATTGGTCGGTATGCGTGTCTGGAATCAACAACCCACTCTTGTGTAGAGGGGGCACATCGTTGATGGAATTGTTGACCGGAATAATCAACTCTGAGTTACTGTTTCCGGAAAGACAAAGCGTTTTTTGGGGTCCTGTTCTAGAAATGCCAACCGTCGGGACGCCACAATTGCACTCTCCCCAAAAGCATTGTTTCCCATTGTCTTTGCTGGGGCTATCAAAACCCTGGATATACAGTATAAGAGAGAGAAAAGGTATAGTTTGCATTGTTAGGACTGGACTGACTGAATGGCTTACGTCATTTTCAGATTGAGACGACCGTTGGGATATTTTCCCTTTTGGTTTTCGAAGTTGCTCAACTGTCAACCTGACACTATGATCTCTTTTCTATTTGTATAAAAATTATTTTGTCGTCCAACTAATTGCACACATAAATCAAAATTATGATTTTGAAAGTGTTTTTGTGGGAGAAATGACGTAAGATGGATGTTTTTCCGTGCGAAGATTTTTGGGGAATTCAAATGTTTCCACGTGCTTTTCTCGTAATTTTTTATTTCTATTTTAGAAGCGTAACTTCCAAAATTATTTCCAGGGGCAATATGGCAAAGCTTGTGAAATATATAAAGGCATAACCGTTTTAGCCTTAGTTTCCTTTGATAGAAAAGGTTTAAATTGGTCAATTGATTGGCCCTTCAGAGCATCGGACTTTCATGTATAGCTTCTTTCCATCTTTTGTCAAAAACATTTTAGGGTGGCTGTTTTTTGAATTGCAAAAATCGGCTTTACGGAATTTCCAAAATTTTTGTCATTGATCAACAGTAATTTTTAGCAGAATTCAAGGAAGAAATTGAAATTTTAACCTTCATTTACTGGGTAGAAAAGGTTTCCGCGTTGATTATCATATAAAAATGGTCGATTAATTGCCCACCGTACTTTAATATCTAGCTTCTTTCGTTCGTGAAGCTGATTTTCAACGTATGTCGTAACAGATTTCGGGTTAGTCTTCTAACAATGACGGAAGTGCCAATTTTTTTTTCATTGGTTAAACTGATAACTTTTAGCAGAGTCCCAGAAAGGTGCAAATTGTGGGCAGTCGAATCTGCGGCGTGATTCAGGGTTCCTCTGGGGACCATCTGAGGGTTTACTTTGCTCTCCTTTCCGGCTAAGACAAACATGCTGCAAGCAAGCCTTGCTTCTATTTCCTTCGGCAAGTGACTCGTTATAAGCGGGGGGTCAAGCTAAATATTTGCGAGATGCGTGTACGTGTGTGTGTGTGTGTGTCTATGATGAAAAAGCCTACAGCTATTTGTCTCTTTCGCTTGCCTTTTTTTTTTGCGCCCACGAGTGAGCAAATTTGGCGACGCTCGGTTTTCTTAGTGTGAATGAACTCCCGTCCGTCGGTCAAGGTGGATTTTTCCCTGCTTGCTGATTTTTGTCTTCCGTAGGTCCCCAGAAAGACAATTTTTATAAATGTAAACATATACGCGGTTTTTCGTAAAAAGGAATAAATCATGCCAAAGGGCCTTCATTTCTTCTTGACATCAACATTTGTTAAAACTGCACAAGTATCCAGTTGGAAAAATATGAACGTAATTTCCCAGACACTGGATGACTAATGAAAAAATATTTTCACTTGAAAGCAGTTGAATATTGATTCAAAAATTTTCAAATCCAGGCAGATTGCATGTTGAAAGAATCTTGTTATGATATACTTCCCATTTTCAATATTCCGTATGATCTGAGAAAAAAATGGAGAATACGTCATTGACATGTTCATTTTTCCGAAGATTAGTTTGCTAAACATGGAAAAAATCTTAAACCCAGAAAATTAAGAAATTGAATATATGTGGGTTTGATTTGAAACAGTGTTCCCAGTCAATTATTTCGGAAATCTTGTTATGAGAGATTATTCATTATACGGACAACGGACTTTTTCGACCCCCCCCCCCCCCTCAATCAATATTAAAGATTTTACTATATGTTAATATTTCAGATTCGGGGAAAACGTTGAATTATATTTTTACTTCCACTTTCTCTGGAAATTCATAGAATGTGAAAGTGAGGGAAATTGCATTTAACTTTATACAGCGACGAATGCTTGTATATCTCAACAAAATTTTAACAATTTTAGGGGGGAATTATCAAGTATTACATCGAAAGATTTATGTTGACATTCCGAAGCTAACGAAAATAAATTGCGGCTCTTTTCTTTATTTATTGTCGATTTCGAAATCTCATTCTCGCTGCTGAATAAAACAATCGTCAAAATGTTGACAAATCTGTGGCACTTCTTCGCGTGTGACTGAAAATTACTGCATCTCGAGAGTGGACACAGTGTATATGCAAGTTAGGGAATCTTATGGGGGGGTGGCCAATGTTGTCCATTTGGTAGCCACATACTGTACATGTATATACAGTATATATATAGAAGAGAGTACCCTGGGCCTGCTGGAAAGAGAAGCAGAACGGAGCAATTAACTCCAGGGGAAAAGAAGTCCCTGAGTCAGAGGCAAAAGTTCATTGTTCGAGTGCTGTGCTCACACGCCCTGCCGGCGGGGGTGAATAAATTGTCTCCGCGGTTGATAAACGCCACAGAATCGTTTCCCCTTCCCATTGTCTTACTTTTCTCCCCGATATTTCCTTTTTTATTTCTATATATTGTCATTTTATTTAGCTATATGTCTGTACTTCATTCTGTGTTTCCATTGAGTCACGAAAAAATAAAAATAAAATAAGAAGGAGAGATCAGGCTGTCTTGAGAACGACTCTGTCTCAACTGGCGTGAATCTCCTCGGCTGAAAGAAGGCACTGAATTCGTTGGAATTTCCGGCAAGTTTCTTCCAACTCGATATTCAGTACATGTTCGGAATCATTCAAAGAATCTCTCTCGGAACTTTTGAAAGAAAGAGAAAAATATTCCAGTTATTTCACCGCCTCCGCTCTCTCGATTTTTTTCCGCCTTTTTGGAACACATTCATCGAATTTTCAAGAATCTGAAATTGAAATGATGGGTTTGAAAGATGTGCTGGCTTTCTTTTGATCATTTTTGAACAGGAAATAAATTTGAGGGAATGCCGGAAAATGTCGGACTACCGAGAAAAGATGTTGAAAAAAACCAGTACCTAGAAAGAATCAATGAATTCTTGGTCTATTGAACAACATCTTTCGAATGTCCAGTACTTTATACCCCAGAGGTACTCATTTTTCTAGCTCCTCATTCTTAAAAAGGACATAATTTCCCAGCCCCAGAATCGTCTTTACGATGGGTGTATTGAATTTTTTTTATCAAAAATTATTTTTTGTTTATCATGCTTACCGTTATTGGCTTTAACGAATTTGAATGACCAGCGCTAAACTTTGACAAAATATGCCTCGTGAAACTTTTATCGCGCGTTTCCGTGAGATGATTGAATATAAATGTGATTCAATTTATGTTTGGGGTGATATTTTACGGATATAAAAATATTTTTCTTCAAAATGTTCACAAACTTCCGTGACATGATGAAAGAGAACAGAAAGCTGGTCGATGCAGGCTTGGGTTTTATGAAACAAATCTGCATTTCCTCGGGGGGAAAATATTTTCCGAATTCCGCTTTATGGTTTTGAATGGCATGCAAATAATCACTCACAGAGTTGTTTCAATAAGTCCATGCTCAATATAGCCACAATTATTGAATGAGTTACTTAGTAACGAACTTTCTGTTGCAACGAAGCTTTTTTTAAACTCATCATAATTCCTTCGCTGTGACGAGATTTCTACCGTACTGTATATTGTTCATGAATAAATTCTAATTTCTTTGTCAACAATTTTTTTGCTTCAACAGTTGCTGACGACGACTGGTGACGACAGGAGAGGCGAGATCGTCGTTTTCGCACAAGAACAATTTGGCAAATCCAGTCGCTCTCTGGACATCGCAGTCATGGAAGCCGCCTCCAAGGGGATCCCGATCCACTCTGTCATAATCCCGCAATCGGCGTCTTCTTTGGCACGATCCGGTCGCACTTTGCCGCAACAACAACTGCAACATCATTCAGTCCGAGGCGCCGCCTTTGATGTAGACATTGACACCGACGGCGGCGGCGGCGGCGATGGTGGCGCCGGTGACAAGAAGACTGGGGTCTTGGCCAAGGCGTCCGCCGAGTCTGGGGGTAAAAGTGTCGAGCTCAACGACATTGACGGCAATGCCCCCGTGCATGCTGTGGCTGAGATGCTCGAGGCACTGGAGAAAATCATTCCACCTACCAACACTGTCAAGGTACATTTTTATATAATGTTATTTTTTTTTAATAATTTTGGCAATTTTTGCACACCCTGGGTCGTGTTGGAGACTTTAATTTGTCCAGACGAAACCCAGTGTTGAACTTTCAACTCTTGATTTAGTAGCCACCAAATGCGTTGTGGAGATGATGATTCCCTGAGAAAAACCCAGTGAAGGCTTTTCCTCCTTTCCAAACTTTTATTCGGATTAAAGATCAGTCTACACAGCCTAGAAGATATGCTCCCCGTTTATTCCTTTTTAATTTGGCCTCTTTTATCCATGTCTTTTGATTTGGATTTTTTCAAACAAAGATTTCTAGCATTATTGTGTTTCTTTTGATTTGTGTCATATCTTTGTGATCAAATTATAAATGAGATCATTTTGAAAAATTGGAAAATTTATTCAATGTGTCCCCTTGAATATATATGTTTCTTGGCCACAAAACAAGATAAATGCGTGTGGTTGTATTACAATGTTATTACCATTTATTGTCAATTAGTAACAATGACACTGAAACCAGGGTAATTTGTACAAATAACGAATCAGCATGATGAAGGGAAGTTTGTTTAGATGGAATTTGTGGCTTCAAGCAAAATTAGCAGAAATGGAGTTTTGATGCTTGATTTTTTGGTAAATTGTTTTTGGTTAACTCAATGCAAGGACCTCAAATTTCGTTTTTTAATTTTCTGGCGCAGGATTAGTCATAAAATCTACGAAGTATTTGTTGCCCAAAGGGCTTTGGCTCTCAATTGACCTGGCGCAGAGATGCCCTGACTCTGAATTGACCAACTGTTAGTTTAATGGCGCGTAGTTTGTCACTGTTTCTCTTTTTTTTTAGAATTGTCTAATCAGGCTTTGAACAATGAAAAAGAAAATTTTTGAGTGGAACCTCTTTGAAACTCCTGTAGCTCAAAAGTTGAATGTTATTGAGCAGATTTATGAAGCCAAACTTTTTTTTCCACTTTCTTACAGGTTTACCAGGAGTTGAAAGTACCTTTGAGAGAGACAATGACGATTGAGGACACTTTCCCAGTGGACTCCAGTCCTGGTGGAGAGTTTCTAGTGAGAGTGCACTCTAAAGAGGTTCCCCGCCAGGTGTCGATAGTGTCGCCCCAAGGGGAAACCCCTGAACCCCATGCCAGCAGCGAAGGTGGAATTCGTGCTCCTGTTCTCCAAACTATTCGGGTTCAACCTTGGCCTAGTCCTTCGGTAAGTGCTTATTTTCTAATCCTTTATTCGCAAAAATTTCAAAAAACTTTCGATTTGTGAAACAAAACAAAAAATGGCACCTTTTTTGCATTGTTGACGAAATATTAGGTATTTACGCATTGGGCGGCATAGGAAAAAAAAAAAGGTTCTTTTATATTCGTATATAAATCGATGTTTTCTGCCGTCAGAAAAAATATTGATGAGATCACGAGAAATATGAGGCATTTTTTCCGAGCGAGGAGCTTTTCGGCAGAATGATCTTGTCGACGTCTTAACAAGATTACTGATGCATAGCAAGTAATAACCTCAAAGTGTTCCCGCCGCAACTGCGTTTTTTGTTTCTTGTTACATGGGTATTAAGTAGATGAGCGGGGGTTTTGTCATTATGTATGATGGACTCTGTGTTCCGCATGAAAGCTCTCGGCCGAAATTGTTTTTGGCGCGCGTCGAAAAAATGAGGCAAGGAATTGGCACAAAGTCGCAATGAGTTACGCATTAAAATTGCAAAGCGTCGAAACCCATTAGCGTTTGCGTGTAATCCAATCGACGCCTTGTGTCAATTATTCGGCGAGGGAAGGGCTTTTTCCTGTGAGCAGATTCTTTTTGAAGCTGCTGAAAGCAGTTTTGTTTTATGTATTTTTTCTTGACATGAGTACATCTGAGGAAAGCATCTTCAAAGGAGTTGCTTTTTTTGCGTAGAAATATGAATGAAAGGGAATTTCTGAAATGCATGAGAATATATAAAGAGAATGACTCTGTGTAACGGTACATTTTCAAGATTTGAAGCATGTGCTCTTATTTTTGAGTAGATATTCCTTGCTTCACGATTTTAATTCGAGTTCTGGAAGACCATATTCATCTGAGATTACTGTATTTATTTTTTTTTTTAGAAATGTTTGCCACAATCCAGAAATGAAAGACATCTTGAGTCTCACTGAATGTTGTCTTGGTTTTTATCTTATTTTCTATTTCGTGGGACTGAATGCATCTTTGGACTGTGATTAACTTGAAAGTTTATTTGATGCGCGTTGTTTATACATTTTTTCCCATGGTTTTTTTTTGCGTGAATTATTATCGTTGGGCTTTGAAAACATGACTTTAGTGTGAAGTACTGACAGGCTAGAGTACTGGTACTTTTTTGAGTGTCCCAACTAATTCCATGGATTGCTGGAAGAGGATTTCTTGACATTCTGGCGCCGGGTCGGAAGTGGGTGTCAACCAATAAACACCATCACTATGCCAATGCCATTTTGTCATTGGATTTTCTTGACAGCACTAACGCATAATGCCTACAGTTGGAATGGAGAAGAAAAAAAATCTTGCGTCTTAGTCAAATGTCGTGATTATATATATTTTTCTGCGTGACGCTTTGACCCGTGCCTTTTCTCTCGAAAAGCGACAGAGATCATTTTCATAAATCCTCTCGGGAAGATGTGCAGTACCGCAGCTATGACAGCGCAATTTGAAAAATATTGACTCTGAAATCTTTTCCAAGTCCCGTTTCTCAAGATAAATCCTTTTAAAATTGCAAGTGCTGACATCCAGTCATTGGCAGTAAGAAAGCTGAAATTGATCTTGTCGATTTGATGAGCTTTCGCTTCATCCTACGAATAAATTGGACGGACTGACGCCATATTTATTTTTAATCGTAAATAGATGGTGGACTCTTTTCGCTATTTGTAAAAAACATATTTTTTCTCGTGATTGAGATGAACGAGGTCGAATTGCGTGAAATTTTTCCAAATTACTCCTTTCGAAATCCCGTAATTGTCTATTTTCCAAAAGCGTCCTTATGAAGCCAACAATTAAAAAAAAAAACATCGATAAATATTCCAGCCTGATTTTTTTTCCTTACCACATCTCGATTCTCGTCCACAATTATTGAAGCTTGTGAGTGATTCATTAGTGAAGTTTTTATGGCATCTTACTTTTTCAACTGGTTAGTGGACGTACATGAGATTCAGTCAGTGGTTTTCTTTATGGGGAAAATTAATTCATGATTGAAAATTCTTATTTGAGAGGGATTGAGAGGAAAGTAGACTAAAGTGGCGAGACTGGGAACCTGAAAAAAAAGGTTTGAAATATGATTTTATGAATCTTTCAAATCTCAGCACGGGTTATTTGAGGGGATTGAAAAAGTCGTCTTCGTTTTAGGCCCAACTGATTAATTATTTCTCTCGGTCCTTGTCCACAAGTCCACCTTATATCAGCCTGCCAGTGATTTATTAATGACATTTTTATCGTCACGTTTGGTATGTTTAAATAATTGTTTTGTTTTTTTTATAAACTTTTTTCGTTTAGACTGGTCAATGGACTTACAAGATCCAGGCAGTGGTTCCAGAACCAGTGTTGGTGGAAGTGTGGATGCCATTCGGAGCAGGTTCCTCCCAAGACGAAGTGATTGCTGTCGAAGGCTGGACGTCGTGGGACGGCAAAGCCGTCGGTGACCCCACCGACACGTCATTGACACTCTATGCCCGCGTCACTGTCGGACAACGAGCTGTTCGCTTTGCCAATGTCGTCGCCAGTGTGAAAAGAACGACGAAATCCTATTCTGACGAAGTTCAAGTCTTGCTGAGTGACGATGGACTCGGTGGTGAGTTTATCATACAATCCAATACAGTATATAGAGTCTCGTTATAAACATAATCTACGTGAATCTCTCTTTCTACAAAGAAATTCAAGGGGCCAGAAAAAATTGAAGAAAAAAAATTCACTGTAGACATAATTTCATTGCAGAGAAGATCGTTGTACAGAGAATCCAACTCTGACGACTTAATGCTTTAAAAATAAGTTTCGGGCCTTGTGCAATAACCTTCATGTTATTGTAATTTCGGTTCATCGAATTTTCGTTTAAAACTAAGCTTTTTCAAGGCAAAAAATGCTTGATTGTAACGATATTCTGTTCAATTTTTTTCTATTGGCAATGCCTTTGAATTTTCTTTGAGAAAATACGCACATGAATTGAATGGTGAGAGAAGTTGTTGGGTTTTGTGTAGGATTTTCAATCGCATTATATTTTTCCTGCTTCAATCATTATTTCGGAAAATGTCCTCCTCCTTCAGGAAATTTAAGTCATGATTTTTAAGAAATTTTCAAGATAGATAATGATCCAGACAGTCATAGAGAATTTTCTGCGGATATGCCGATTTTTTTTGCATAAAATATTATGCACTGCTATCAAGTGAAATGTTCAAGTGGAACCCATGCAATCCTATCTCACGATTCACGATCCTTTTCACTCAGCAAAAGAGAAAAAAAAAAAAAAACCGTATTTCATATCCGAAAAAAAATTCAAACCTTCTCCGGAAATTTGTGGGAAAATTAAAGTGCACTCATAACCCAATCGCATAAAAGTTACAACCCGCACGATCGGAAATTTATTCGAAAGTCCCGTCGGACCTTTTCCTTCCAACCCGCTAATTTACTCGGTGAGTTATTGGATAATTCCATTTCGGCACTCGGCTTGACCTTTCCTGCTTCGGACTGACCTGATGAGCACAGCGAAAGTGAAACCCGACCAGAGGGGAGGGAGAGAGCAAAAAAGGGGTTCGTTCTTTGGGCCGAGAAGCAGAAGACAGAGAAACACTGACCCCGAGCTTCAAACCTAGTCATCAACTTGTCATCTTTCACTTGGCGGGGATAAAACACGCCGACACTCTTTTGCCTTATCGGAAAAAGAATGATGGATTCCGTTTTTTTTTTCTTCTCTAGCTCACATAAAATCAATATATATTTCCATGTCTAAATAAATATATTTACTTTTATGAATAAAAGAGGAAGCTGTTCCAATCCTTGTTTCTGTCTGGAGGGGAATCAACGAGGTTTGCTTGAGGTTGATTCGAAGTGAAACATGGAGGTGCGCAGGAGACGATCATTTGCCTCGACAGGGTTTCACGCCTTTGTAATCACCAGGAAAAGCCCTTCTTGTTTTTTCTCACAAATTTATATTTCCCTAAGATTCATTATAATAAAAAATAATTTTCTATGAAAGGAAATCTCATGGGGAAAAAGCCAGAAAATCCTCGGTGTGACGTTGACTGCTGGGAGTTGAGTTGCAAAACGAACCCAGGTCCTTGATTTATGTTAAGTTTTCGAGCAGCAGGAATATTTCAAAAGTTGTGTCATTAATTCGAAATTTAATTGTGTTCGCGAGTTTCTAAGTCATTTTCAAATAAAGGAAAACAATTTTTGAAGATAACTGTTCTTCAGTTGTTGTCTGCACGGGGTTATAGTCACATATTAAGCTGCAATAAAATATTCAGTTCCAAAAGGCTGAAGTTTTTTAATTTACCTGAAAATTTTTCAGTAAGGAAGTCAAATATGTACAAAATATCTGCATGATTTCAATTGGCTTAGCGAGATAAATGATTTCGCGTGTGCGAATCACGAAATACACCTTAATTCAACTGTACGAGAACTTAATTTCTTGTTGAAACAATTCTTGTGTGTAGTCCTTTTTTTATGCCAAAACACCTACAAAATTTTGCATTGAAACTTATGATCCAGACCATTGCATAAAAATATTAAAAAAAAAAAAAAAACGTTGGTACCTGACTGGGTGTTTCGCTTGCTGTAATTTTTCCTTATTTTTTTCCCTGTTTTTTTCTTACGCAGACCCGGATTCAACCAAGTCTGACGGCGTGTATTCCGGGTACTTCACGGGTTTCCTGGCGTCCGAACAGGACGTGAAATACCAGATAACCTGGGTTGCGACAGCGACAGATGGCGGCGCACGAGTGCCAACGATTGTCGGGCGAGAACCCAAGTTGATGGCTGATGACTCTGCTGATCCCAGCGGGCTTTCCAGTCTCGGTGAGTTATTCATTTATTCTATTTTTGTTGCTTTGCTTGAAACCTGAAGCATATTACACAAGCTTGTTGGGAACCGTTACAAAGGGAGTCTGTTGACTAGTTCTCTATTTAAAAAAAGAAGAAATATGAAGAATACATATCCAATGGATGAACCCTCGGAACCCGGAGGGATTCTTCTCTATATTTCCCAGCAAAGACGTTTTCAGATTTTGTTTGCTTATACTGTATTCAGCTGGTTATGACTTGACAGAAGTTTATCAAATGCTCCGAATCCAAGAGGAAAATGCAGAAAAAAGAGAAATCATGTGTGCTTTTCTTTAAAAAGGAAACAGATTTTGATTAATTTACGAGCTTTATTTGCCGCTTGTCAGTGTTCTCAAAATGTTCTCACATCCTCTCGGCACATTCTGAGGTACGAAAAAATAATTCAGTACATATACAGATCTGCATGAATAAAGAGTTGCCATTTATTTCTGAAAATGGCGAAAGTAAAAGCACTAGGCAATTACTGAGCACGAATTCGAGCAAAAGGTTTTTATTTTAATTGCTTAAAAATTTAGAGAGAATCTTCGATTTGAGAGAGTAACTTTTAATTAAGTTCATCTGTGAATCCTGAGTCTTTTGATAGTTGAATTATATCATTTTGCGGAATGTCTGGCATAATGAAATCATTTTTGATGGAAAAAAGTATCTCATCTCTGCAGCCCAAGGGTTGATTGCGTGTTCAATGTTCTTTTGAATTTATGAACCAACCAAGCAAGTATTCATAATTTTATGCTTAGTGTTATATTTAAAAAAAAAAGGAGTAATAGCCAGTGAAATCACCACTTGAAGAAGGTCGTAAATTATTCATACTCAATTTTTGCAGACATTTGCTGCGAGGAAAGTGGGACAATGACGGCGCTGCCGGCGTTCAAGCGGATTTTGCCGGGTCCGACCTTCACGGTACCCTTGGGACCCGTGGGAGATGTTTACCCGCCAAACAGAATCCTTGACCTGAGGGCCAGAGTAGACGTCGGACTCGGGGTCTTCCATCTGGCCTGGACTGCCCCTGGTGGCAATTACAATCACGGCATTGGTGAGTCAACACTCGACACTCTTTTTTTTCTTCTGTGCACATTTTGCAACCTATATAAGGGGTTCTTTTTTATTTTTCTGGCAGAAAAGGTGTCTCGAGCGATTTTACGCACACTTTTTTGCATTATTCTGGCGATTTAAAATTCGTGTCAACGTTTGTCCGCGTTTGATATTTTTGCCCTGAGCAACTTCTTATTCACATTATTATTTTTTCATATAAGTAATACTCGTCCAATAATGTAAATAAAATCTTTGAAAAGTTCGAATTTCATGCACGAGCGTACTTTTTTTCGTATTGAACTAAAATTTGACACTGTATTGCAATTGTTTTCTAGTCTGTGAATAATAAATTAGTTCTTAGTCATATTTACGTTAATTACGAAACCGTTGAGGGAATTGATGGAAATCGAAGCTCTTCGAGTATGTCTAAGAGAGATTTTTAGCAAATTCCAAGGTTGATTTTGTTTTCTGACGTCTGGATTATTATTCCACATTAAAATCTCTTTGCCACTCTCCTTAAAAGAAAAAAGAAAATCGACAGGATTGGAATGATTTGTAATTTAGAAACGAAAGTTCCGGCCCTGAAGGAAATGATGCGTGGTAAGGATACGATATGAGCGGAAAGAAAATCTATTCCAACGAAAAAAAGGGGGCCATATTGCCTCAGCAAATGGTCTGTTTTCTCTCCTTCTTCTCTTTGCCACCATCATAAATGTTTTAATTGCGAAAACGGCTCCAACGCCATCAGATAAAAATGCGAGGAGAAATCTCGGGTCTGGGTTTGACAGTGAAAAATTCACGCCCGCTAATGAATCTCGCAGGTTTCATTACCTATTCTTTCTTCCTACGATTTCCCCCCACCACCCCTGAGGGCCTTTTTTTTTTTCCTCGACCCCCACACTAAAAGTAGATTTTGTTTTGTTTTGTTGATGATGATGATGATTTCCTCTGCGGACCCGGCTTTTGAAATTGAATTAAAGTCGCCGCGCTTGTTAGTCCCGCACTTGTTCCTGCTCCCGTTGCACTGTGTCCTGCCCTGAGGGGGCTTAGTTTATTTGACCGTGTTTTCTGGTATCCTGGCCGAGGTTTCCAACGGTTATTATCCAAGCTCAAAGTTTTATTTGAATTTCAGTGTCATTTAAAATGCAGGCTTAGTTTCTTTGAAGGATAATGTGGGAGGAAATAATGGTGAGATGAATTTGGTAACTCTGAGTATCTCCTGTATCACGTTTGAAACTTGAATATGTTTGATAGGAACTAATTACATTCCAGTGAAATGAGGAGTATAATTTCATTAATTTTCTTGTGCTTCACATATGTGGTAACTTTTTGTGTCTATTGTCATTTCTAATCTAAAAAAGGTTTCCGTGTTCAAAATTTTGAAATACTACTTAAATTTGTGTTGATTTTCGGCGCCAGGCATGATTTTTCTTCCGCAAGGAAACGTTGCGGAAAATGATTTTTTTTATCGAAAGTGGATTCTTAAAATTGGTAACTCTGAGTACCTTAAATACTCGGGGTTCTAAAACTTCTAATCGTTCAATTTTCTATTTATTTATTTAGTTCATCTAATGTAATTTTTCGTTCGTTCGCCCTTGGTCATCAAAAGTGCGGCAAATTTTAAACAGACCCAAACACATCCGAGCCGGGATTGATGATCCCCTGTCACAACACTTTACAGCCCGGCTGTTGTCCATTTTCAGCTCCGCAGTACCGAAAGAGTAGGTCGAAAGTCGCCCACCCGAAAAAAAAATTTCTTGTGTTTATACCGTGCTGGGGTTCAGTGATTTATTTCCGGTTTGGTGCCTGGCTGGAATTTCCAATTAGGGCCCCTTGTCGAGAGTGTCGCTTGAAGAGGGGGGGGGGGAGAGAGAATAAGCCTAATTAGGGTGATTAATGCGAGCCAGTTATCACATGTACCTCGTTTTCGCTCCCGCGATTGTTTTTTTCTCCTGCGACTTGATGTAAAAATTCCCTGGACTCAAAGTGATTGACTTCTCAGGGGAAAAATAATTTTTTTTTTCCTTGGAGTGAGTCAAAAGCGGAAAGAATTCGATTAACTTGGCGGAGTGTTTTTCCCCACTGCTGCAAGTGATTGACGTTTGCTGGACGGTTTAATTGCGGTCTGTTCCGGCCCTGGAATAAACTTCGGGGTTTCATCCCCAACTTTAGATGAGAAGTCGTTAAATTTTTAATCCCTGGGCCGCCAAGAAAAAAATAATAATACGAAAACTGTAACGCGGCTAAATTAAATTTTTTCTTCAGAATAAGTTCATCATGGCAAATTTCGAAAGAATTGCTCCGGGTTTGAGTTTCAGATTCGAGAATTTAGAATTTACCTGGAGAAAATGACTACGAAAGTTTATGCGACTTGTGAATATGGTACTTGAAAGTACTTTCGCCTTTTAAATTTATGATTTTTGATTTTTCTGCATGTATAGAGATTTGTCACGACCAACGGCGCCAAATTTTGCACGGCGGGGAAAGTTTCGTAATAGTGGGGGAGTGGATCGGTCTCTTGCTTGTTTTAAATTTTTCTGAAAAAGATAATAGATGATTCTCTTATTTGCCGAGGATGGTGGCGAAGACGTGACAGCGAGTCATCCGTCTTCATGAAGGCGGAATATCAGGCGATCAAAAGGTCGCAGGCGGCTGCTTCCACAATCGCCTCACGCCTCTCACTCCCTTCGGAATGGAATAGACTCTATAAACAGGTCTTCTACTACTTTTCTTCTCCTTTTTCCAGTTAGAAAGTGGGAGAAATAAAATGAATCTTTGTTCTTGAACGAACGAAGGAACGAACGTCTTCAGCAGGGGAGTTCTGAAATTGTCACCCCGAGCGCGAGGTTGAGTTGAGACCAAGATGAACGACTCCGGTGTGGAAATACTTGTTGTTTTTTCTTCTGGAAAAAGGAGAATTTATTTCTCCCATCTAACAAGAATCTCTCTCTCTTGGGGTTGAATTGTAAAGGCATCGATCACTAGTGACTTCATTACCTGTGTATGAAAAGGACTCCCAGCTCTTTTTTTTTTTTTTTTTTGTTAGAAGCCGGTCGGTGGGATTTCGTCATTCTCAGCAAGAATTTCGGGTGTTGAGGAATATTTGAAAATTATTTTCCTCGTTTCGCTACTCTTATGATTTTTTTTTTTTTTGGACGAATGATTCGAAATTTTGCCTCGTGCCTTTATTGACACAGGTGGACTCTCTTTACAACGAAATTCGAGGGTTCAGAAAACAAATCGTTATGCAGAGAATACACCTGTATTTTGGGGATATATTTTTTTGCCTGTGTTGCTCTTCTTGCCACAGGGGGTGTGGTTAACTGTTGAATGGGCGGCGATTGATGAACAAGACCTCTAAAATTTTTCAGAGGTCTTTATGCTTTTCCCCAGATTTATCTTCAATAGTCTCAAGTCGGGTCAAAATTTTCCTTATCAATTCCCATTAAACCTTACCTAACTTGATTTTTGGGCTCCTTTTCATGCAAACAGATAATCGATGATTATTTGAAAGAAAAACCATACTTCATTTCCACAATTACTGACGTTCTCTTTTTTCGAATTTTTCTCTTTTCAGCTGACAAGTACGAGCTGCGATATTCATCCAACCGGTCAGAACTGTGGCTGGAACACGGAGGCACAGTGATCCCGACGCCGAAACCCGGCCCAGCCGGGAAACCCGAACACCTGGACCTGCAAGTCGGGCAATTCGGCCTGGAACCCGGCACCAGGTACCACTTCGCCATCCGTGCCACCCACGGACGCCAGTCCCGCATGTCCAATGCCGTCGTGGCGTCTCTCCCAGTGCCCATCACCGACTCGCCACCACTCGACAACACCGACGCCGTCGAAGGCCCGACCCGTGGCACTTTTGCTCTTCCCTCCGACGTCATGTCGACACACAGAGCCACTTTCATCGTCATCGCAGTGGCTGTCGTGTCCTTTGTCTTCGTCGCTGTCGCCTTGATCCTGTGTGTCACGTATTGCGTTAGGCGTCGACACAGCAAGGCGGCATTGGATAAACCGACAAGTGGGCAAGGCGGCGTTGGTGGGAGTGTTATCGTGGCACCGGACGTTGTGGCGTCCCTGGACGCCAAACCCATGCAAGTGGTGGTGGATGCGTCGTCGCCCGTGACGGCGGATGAAGTGTCGTCAGCTGCGATGCGACACCAGTTTGTGGCAGCTAGTCAGATCCTGGATTCGCATTCTTGTTATTACGGAGACCAGCAGCTCGTTGGGATACCGCACCCACAACTAATAAGCCGCATAAAGCGCGTCGTTATAATGCTGGGCTTATGCATACGGGGACGAGTCTGACCCTTGGTCCAGGTTTGAATGATGTTGGGCAGCCTCATGTGCTTGGAAACCCAGCGCTTGGTAAGTTTTCAACAAATTACACTTCCCCAAAATTAATTCTAAACAGGTTGCACAATGGATGCCAAGTTTAGAGGAAATTTTGCTATTCTGAAGGCCAAAACATATCTAAAGGAAAAGACCCCGTCTTAATTGGTGCATCAACTCAAAGTGTGCTGGAAGTAATTTTAGCTAGATGAATGGGAATTTGGTGAGAAAATTTTGTCGAAGATATGTTTGTTTCTTGTAATTCGGCCTAAAATTCATCAGCAATTTTATTAAAATATGTCGAATTATCCACAGGTCGATAACTTTTTTGATTCACATTTAGTTCAATCGTTCCGATATTTACATGTTTTTTGAAAATTGTATTATCTATTGAAGTAGCTACAAAAAAAAACGTGTTAGAGGTAATTTTGTGAGAGAAACTGTTCGACATAACAATTTTTATCCACGTCTTTAACATCGACTAACCTTCAATTTTTGGCAATTTCCAGGTGAGCTCGTCAGATCGGATGTCGTACCAATCCTCGCAGCAATCAGATACCAACTCGTCTCATAGTGACACCAAGAAATTTGTGCACTTTTCTGCAGACACCCTCAGTGCTGGTGGAGGAGTGCACAATTATGGCTATCCGGGAAACCAACAGCAGCTTCAGCAAACCCAGCAGCCGGGTTTCAAGGGTCCTCCGCCTCCAGTACCGCCGAAACCCGCGTATGGGGACGTCGGTACTCGATTGAATGAGTCCCATTGTTCAGTCGGTAGTGTTGATCATAAAAAGGTTCGCACTGTCACCCAAGTGTAGTTTTTCTGGAAAAAATGTCACATAAAAGAAGATAGTTTTTATACGAGGTGCTGTTGCTGAACCCTTTTCTCCAGAAATTCGGGGGTTTTCTCAAAATCTAGGTTGGGATTCGGAGAAAGCCCTCCTCGTATTATGAACGTATCTCCCCAAAATTAAATTTTCGCGCGAAATGAAAAAAAAGTCGCGCGTCATTGTGATGAATTCGATGTGATCCATGTTCTCAGTTTGTTTGTAATCCTAGATATGAATGATAACGAGAAAAAGATCAGCACGACAAATGAGACATATTGTTGCGCGATTGTTTTGTACCACGGATTCCGATTGGCACGAGTGAGCGTTTTTATCTGTCTTTCCCTGGGTTTGTAAATATTTGACTTGAGCATTAGCCACCAATGGTTCCGAGAGTCGGATTTTCTCCAACTTTGACGTGGGAAAAAAGTAGCTTGTATGTGTAAAAAAAAAAAAAGAGAATTTTTCTTCTAGAAAGATGCTTCTATTATTTCAATTGTGGCCGAATGTTCCAGGAATCTGATCTCACGACTAAAAAAAAAAAGAGAGAAAAGATGCTTAACTTTTTTGGGGAGGAAATCGATTGCGATGATGTTGTACACGTATTTGGTGGCGCTTTCGATTTGGTCTTTTGAAATACAGCGAAATGTTCTCGAAACTTCGTGCACAATTATTTCACAGCGAATGACGGGCTCTTCTGATTCCGGGAAGCAAATAATGATGATTTTGCTTTGAGTTGAGACCAGGAGGTCAAGTTTCCTCAAGGAACCAAAATGAGTGAATTATTTCAATTTTAAGCTTTGAATATTAATAGAACAAAACTATCCAGGAATTTTCCCATCTAACCTATATACATAAAGCTCAAACCAAGATTTCCAGTCCACCTTGCACAAAAATTATGTTTCACCTATTTCAAGGCTCTTCCTACTCCACTATCACCTCAAACAACATGGGCTACCCATCTCAGAAGAAAAGTAACACAGTTTCCCAGATACCCATCAGGGGCCAGGGTACCCCCAGCAGACAGTAATTTTAAGATGTTGTACACGTATTTGGTGGCGCTTTCGATTTGGTCTTTTGAAATACAGCGAAATGTTCTCGAAACTTCGTGCACAATTATTTCACAGCGAATGACGGGCTCTTCTGATTCCGGGAAGCAAATATGATTTAGCTTTGAGTTGAGACCAGGAGGTCAAAAGGAACCAAAATGAGTGAATTATTTCAATTTTAAGCTTCTCAAACCAAGATTTCCAGTCCACCTTGCACAAAAATTATGTTTCACCTATAAAGTTCCGAGAAGGATGAGGTGATAGTGGAGTTTGTTGTACCCGATGGGTAGAGTCTTCTTTTCATTGTGTCAAAGGGTCTATGGGTAGTCCCCGGTCCCATGGGGGTCGTCTGTCATTAAAATCACGCATTTTTCGGGTAACTAACCGCGTTGAAGAACGAGTTACGCAGCAGCAATCATCAATTCCCCCTCTGGGGTTTTCCTGGGCACCAGTAACTTAATGACACGCCTTGGCGTAATCTCAGGTGCAGGCCTCTTGTAATTACCAGCCATTCCGTCACAAAACCCCCGGCTTCAATGCGTGAATTATTAGCATTTGCGGCTCAATTGAACGACTTCTCAGCTTATGGACTTCGACCCAATATGATATAGTCTAATAACTAGTTCCCTAAAATTGAAAGCACCTAACCTAGTGTCTTTTTTGTTATTAAGCAGTCATTGATGAGCCTATTCGCATCGAAGTTAAAGGTTATCGAGGAAGAGAACTTCATAAACAGGACAGTTATTTTTGGAAATTGAAGCGAAATAATAGACACCACAGAGACTTTAAAACTTAAAATTTTTTTCATGAAATTGGTATCGTTTGCAAAAATTCGGACATTGAAAATCAAACTAAATCTACCTTATAAGTCATATGGGAAGTATATTTCTTTCTCCTATTGATTACTTTTGAAAGATACAGAGGATGCTCTTGAGCGAAATTAATTTTAAAATATTTTCAGTCAATCTGGTGGAGCACACTTTTGCATACATCAATGGAATTGGCATTTCGTCTGAGAATTTCGCGAAATTTTGACCCTTATTGTTGAGAAGCTTTATTTTCAATCCTGAACATATTTTTCTACAGTTTTAATTCTCAGCCAAATAATCGCAGTTATTTAAAAAAGGCATCCTTCACTGAAATCAGTGACAAAAAATGATGCAACCTTGTTGAAATATAAGAAATAAGAAAAATAAGTGATTTTTGACCCCATGAAATCTTCTGATTATCGCATTCACTCGAATAACACGTTCAACAAAAGAACCCTGCAAATAAATAAAAGAACACGAAGAATTGCATCAGCGTTGGTGACAGCCAAACAGGATTTTCTGTCAATTTTTCACCTGAGACTGACTTCTGATACACATTTCATGATTTTTAATGCATACCTGCGCACCCCACTTTTCTGCTTTAACTTAGAAAAAAGTATATGTGGTACTTGAGTAAATTGAGTACTGTAATTAAAAGCAAATAAAACTGGCAAGAATACAGTACTGCAATCATGCATCAAAAGATATTTTAAAGTCTTTGTGAAGGTGTAAAATTATATTTTTAGAGAGTTCAAAAGATAGCTTTCACTTGAAATTGACTCCGCTATAAGTTTTATGACATGGTCTTTGTTTAAACAACGTGTCTCTTGGCCTCAAACAAGGAGATGGGACCAAAAATAAATTTCGTTATACAAAAAATATCCTTGTAGACAAGATCGTAGAAGCTGGAGAGAGTGAGTCCGACAGTATTTTATTTTATTTTTCAACTCCAAAACTTGGAGAAGACTCATCAAATGTTGGAAGCACATGCATTATAGGAGAGGTATTCGGTGAAAATGTATGCAGGCAGGAAGTTTCCGAAATGAAGCATCAAATGACGCATTAATTGGGGCAGACAGTGTTAGTGTTTTCACGTAGGGGAACACTACTAGGTAGAACAACGTCGTTTAGGGCCGGAAGGGTCAGTACTTCCCTTCACGAGGTACCCAGCAACCCAAAAGAGGGGGGTGTGATGATGATGATGACTTGAAAACCCCCGAAGGGAATCCAAGTTTTCCCCCCGCAAGGACTGCGAACTATACTTCAATCTGCAAATGAATGAGCTCAGGGCACCCATAACACCAAGATTTATGTGTCTATTTCTCCAGCTCCCCCTTTCTATAGCTGGAAAGGCGGGGGATCCTCGACAAGTTTCTAGTTTCACAGATAAATATACAGTATGTGAAAAAGTATGCTACTTGGCACACTTACACATTCATGCGTCACTGTTTTCCACGACATTAAAGTCATGCGATATGACAGTGAATGTCACTAAAAATATATATAAGATGCCATAATTCACATTCTCATCTGGGTAAATTTTGGTTTTTTTTCCTTCCTCGAAATTAGATTTCGAATCAGCATAAATTCAACACAGTTGGATGCCTCACTGAAAAAAATTCTTTGAACACCCCCGAACTCGATGACTTTCCTCCTCAAAACAACACAACTTGAATTTTCTGGAACACTTCTGGCTATTATTTTATTGACACGGGAAAGACAAAAGCCAAAAAAATGTAAATTTATGCGATTTGAAGAACAAAATGGGCAAATTAACACTTGCCTCCAAATTCAGCATCCGGTCAACTCATTCAAGAAGCAATTTAAGGACTATCACCGAATAAAATTTCTTGCAAGTCTTCTTCATTTTCCCCAAAACAAAAATGATTGTTTCCCTGAATACACAATCACAAAAGTGCATCCCCTTGTGATGATCCATCTTGTTGCAGCAAATCCCGGCCTTCCCAGTCATGAAGGGAAGTGCTCCATGGGTCGTTGGGTTTTCTCCCCCCACACTACTACTACTACTACTACTCTTGAAAACCCCCGAAGGGAATCCAAGTTTTCCCCCCGCAAGGACTGCAAACTATACTTCAATCTGCAAATGAATGAGCTCAGGGCACCCATAACACCAAGATTTATGTGTCTATTTCTCCAGCTCCCCCTTTCTATAGCTGGAAAGGCGGGGGATCCTCGACAAGTTTCCAGTTTCACAGATAAATATATGTGGAAAAGTATGCTACTTGGCACACTTACACATTCATGCGTCACTGTTTTCCACGACATTAATGCCATGCGATATGAGAGTGAACGTCACTAAAAAAAAAAGATACCATAATTCACATTCTCATCTGGGTAAATTTTGGTTTTTTTTTCCTTCCTCGAAATTAGCTTTCGGATCAGCATAAATTTAACACAGATGAATGCCTCACTGAAAAAAATATTTCAAACACCCCCGAACTCGATGACTTTCCTCCTCAAAACTAAGCAACTTGAATTTTCTGGAAACACTTCCTGTTATTATTTCATTGACGCGGGAAAGACTAAAGACGAAAAAATGTAACTTTATGCAATTTGAAGAGCAAAATGGGCAAATGAACACTTGCCTCCAAATTCAGCATCCGGTCAACTCATTCAAGAAGCAATTTAAGGACTATCACCGAATAAAATTTCTTGCAAGTCTTCTTCATTTTCCCCAAAACAAAAATGATTGTTTCCCTGAATTTTTTCCAGAAATATTGTCGGTTTCTTTTTGCCAAACCCTGTCACGATATACGAAAGAAAAAAGCAAGTAATTTAAAAATACGAGTTGACTACTTCTGAAAAGTAGTAAATTCAGCTGAGTCCGTTAAAGCCACGGTCCCATAAAGTCAGATTGGGAAAAAGTCTGGGCTGAAATCTCTCCCCCACACCTCATCAACCATGATTTTCAGTCCCCTTGGGAGACATCAACAAATGGAACCCAGCAGCAGGGAAAAATAAACCTCCTCAACGTGACTCAGCATATAAACTTTCAGCAATTTGCATCCCAATACCTTCCGAGCTACGCGATTTTTTTTTTCTGCAGGGTTGCCGATAAAGAGATCCCTTTGTGGAATATGCAAATACTGCTTTCAAATTTAGAACGCAGCTCTTTTGTACATTTTAATTGATTTCGCTTCTCGAAGCAGTCCTGATAAATCGGGTGCGGAGTTTTCCAATAAATTTAACTTGCTTCCGGAATTTTCTTAGATAATTTACATCATGCCGGAAAAACGGGAGAAAAATAAAATAGCCATGCATACATTTTCAAGCCAAGTTTCGGCGAGGTGAAAACAGCAGCGCACAATTTTTTTTGCAAAATTCGAAAAATCTTTCAAGTGTTCCATTCAGTTCATCCACAAAAGTTGAAAGCTGCGCAAAGCTTCCTTAATTTTTATCCTGCCAATCAGAGGTGAGTTGAAAAGTGCACGAATTCTGTGACAAATCCTAAAACAAATTCCTACATTTTTCATAACATCCGCGGAGAGAAGATCCGCTCATGAGTTGACTCAGTTTCTAAAATGTGGGAATTTAATTTTCTGATTTTTTTTTGATTTTTTGCTAAGAGCAAAAAAAAAATTCATCGTATACCAATAAGAGAAGATGAAAACTAAGAAAAATTTTCTCGGGGAACATTCATTTCTTGCTTCCATATACTGCATAAAAACTCGACTATTCTTCGCCTGATGACTGACACACGTGATGATTGCAGTGCGCACTTGTATTTTTAGTCATATCTATCTCTCTCTCTCTCTTGATTTTTATTTTTTGCAACGCATGAAAATGAGAAAACCCGGTGCAGGGTAGTTTCTCATCATCGGAAATGTGGAGCAGAAACAACATGTTGCTGGTATTGACCAACCGAAAATGGATGCTAGCAATCATTGGGATGTCAGCAAGTGTCACCTCCAGCAGAGGCCGAAAAACAAAGGTCACTCGATGATGATCTCTTGCTCAAGACGCTGACCTCGAACGCGTGACACTGATCCCGAGACTCGCTCGCAATCACACATTCACTATTTGTGTGTATATTACTGTACACAAAATAATAATAATAATGAGACGAGTTTCTGCGGAGAAATGATTGTTTTCCTTTCGGATTTCAAACCACTGAGAAGTGTACCGATAGTTTTTGTCTTGTGGTCAGAAGGTTTTCCGATGACACGTTCATTCGCGGTGGTGCCACGATACCATTTCCGGTGTCACGCAATCGTTTCTGCTTTGCGCAATATTTCCAGTGGGAGATAAGCCAAGGATCAATGAAGAAATTTCTTTGGCCAAATAATGGCAATGAAGCTTTCGTGTGTCTCAATATACGTGCGAAATTTTGAGAACGTGTCAATCTGAGAGGGCAAAAACAAATCTAGTGAACACAGTCAAACTTCAATAAATTAACAAATTAGACAGCTTCATTCATTTCTGAAGCTCATATTCATTTTGATACAATTCATGTTCGTCACGAGACTTGACATTCGAAACAAAGAAAAGACAGTGCGTTGGAAGTGTAGCTCCGCATTTAAAAAAATTTCCGCTTTCCTGAATTGTTCGAAAGAAATTTTTGAAAATTAAGCGGGTCCATGACTCACAGACACTCCCAAATAAGAAATATTCGACTTATAAGGGAGTTTAAACAAACAAAAAATAAGGCCCGAATTCTGGAAAATATTTCGATGTTGTAACACTTTGTCAACGTACACATGAAAAGTTGTAAAACATCATTTAAAAAATAAATCATCTCATTTGAAAATTCAGCTACAGTATTCCTTTTCAGAAAAATTCCAAATAAATACTGTATGATAATAAATTTACTAGGATTGATAATAAATAAAAGGAAATTTCGCGCATCTCTTTCATCTATCTAAAGTTCAGCAAAGCTCGAGATTTATTTTTTATTCTTTGCTTTTGGACTCATTTCAATGTCAAAAGGGCAGATTTCGTCATGTTTTCTTCTCTATACAGATATTCTCAGTACCTCGAAGTCAACTAAAAAATTTTCATTTTTTTGGGGGACATTTTCTCCAATTTTTTTTCCGAATAGGAAAAGCAATCAAGAATGTTTCCCATTAAATTCTATGGAAAAACGTGATCCAGCACGAGGACGTTCCAACATATGGACAAGGTCCAAGCACAAATTACAGCATGTCCGCATCTCGCGGCCCAATTGTAAGTCTGAAAAAATTTCATCAATCTCCATTTTAGGTAAAGGGATATCCAGTTGAAAAATTGAGCGCCAAAAAAATTTAAATCACTACATATGTTGTTAACAAAAGTTGCTATCCCTTTGTAAAATACCAAAAAAAAAATATTTCAATCCTCTAGATTCTAGAAGAACTGAGGAAAATGTTTTCAGACGCTGTATCATGAGTCGCAGATAATTGCATCTCACAACAGCAAGTGCGAAGGAAAAGTACGCACAAGCAACGCCATCAACATCAAACAGGATTCCAGCAGCGCACTTCCTTTTTTCCCCGGAACCGGAAGGAAAGCTGACAATATCCTGGAAAAGCGTTGCTGAGAGAGCTACCTGTTTACAACAAAGATTATGCACCAGAAACACGTCGAGCTCTATGCACACTACTTATATAACAGCTCCTTAATCCTCTCCATGCAACAGAAAGGAGATCTTCAAAGGAAAAGATTGAGGAAAATCCGAACCCTCTGAACTTTATAATAACAGTTTATGAAATATTCCGCGGTGGCTGAATTTCATTTGAAAATCTTCAAGAGAAAATGTGTTCATCATCAAAATACTAGAATCCAGGTTCGCGGCCTGATTTCAGTTAAAAGGGAATTCATGAATTCCATTTTTACGAATAGACCTTTACATTTGCTGAATTTCACCGAATTGTGAAAGACCTGCTTGGACTAATTCATAATATGTCACATTTTGACTGCATGGAAGCTTTTTTTTGGGGTTTGAAGATACCCAAAGTACTCATGTCTGAATTTACAAGGACCTTCTCCTTTTTTCTGCTTAAAAATCTGCCAACATTTTAAAGCAGTATTCCCAATTTCCCTTTCCAGAAATCGTTCTATAATCAGGTACAAGAAGGAAGACGCGAAGGTCTGGTCATGGTATTCCAAGTTCATCTCGGAAACGAGATCAAAGCCTGGGTTCCGACCCGAGTCCAAAAAAAGAAAAAAAGAAAACCAAACTCAGAAAAATGAAGTCAAAATATTGAGTTTTTCTTTTTTCCCCCTTGTGCCCACGTATCCTCATCACGGCCATCATCATCATCATCACCATCATCGTCCCACTTACTTCACGCGTAGCAATTAAGCATCCCGGTCGGCATTTTCAAGGGCCCGCCGTCACGACGCCCAGCTTATGCAAGATTCTTTAGAGCGAAAGGGTCCGCAACAAATGTACCAGCAGCCAGAAAATCCCCTCTTCCAAGTGCTGACGTTATTCTGAGGCGAGGTGTACTATGCATAACAGTACTCAATGATTGGTGATCATGATGGTGCAGAGGCATTGTTATTTTTTTTAATTATTGCATTGGGACCCAAAAATTTGAACACAATTTTTGCCCCCCACCTGGGGCTAGATATTGAAAAGCCCTTCCTTTTACATTTGGTACCTTGCAATTCAAATGTCCTTTAATTTGTATGATGGTTGAATTTGCTCGGAAGTTGACTTGCAATTTGACCTCTTCCCAACATTTGACCTGTTTTAACCTATTTTCTAGTGTTTTTTTCTGTTTGCCCTTGAGTTTACAGAGTGTCTTGCAATTTGACCCTAGTCCAGCAATATGGATTAGGGTCAAATTGCGGGGCACCACTTGTACAGGAGGACACTCTACAATCTTCTTAACTTTGGCAATTTTCTCTGTATAACAAATGTGTTGTGGTCCTGTGAGGTTCTCTCCAAATTTTATAGAACACTAACACTGAAGCTTTTTTTAATGAAATTGTTTGTTCTTTGAATACGGTTGAAGAGCAAGTCCACCTGTATACCATATTTACTGAAATACAATATATCTTGCATGTAACCCTTTGATGGTGCAAGATCAATTTTCATTGTGCAGCAGTGCAGGGAAATTTTTGCATGCTTGTGCATTTTAGTTTGACCAAAGGTAATCAAAACACAGATTTGGCAGAGTAGCCAAAAACCAGAAAAATCTGGGAGAGTGAAAACAATTAATTTACAAACCCCCTGATGCTAATTTATGGCAGGCATGCAGAAAATAATTTTTGCCTTTTCTCTTTTTCAGCAGAAAATAATTTTTCTGAAAAAATTTTCTGCAGGAATGGACAAAAATTGGAATTTTCCAGGCTCTTCTTATAATTCCAGGCCTTCTATTTGTTCACCTTATACGTTGCACAAAATTGTGCAAATAAATCCCAGCAGCACTGCTCAAGGGTTACATGGGGAGACAAAAATCCAATCAATAAAATCAACTCAACACTATGCTCCAAAAAACCATTTCTGCCCAGCAGTTGGTACTTTCATCACTCAGTTTGGATTTTTATGGATTTCTCTTTTATGAAAATTTAGAAATTTTGATTCTTCCTTAACTCTCCTGAGTACTTTGACAAAATGTTAAAAGACTATTTTCAAGGTAAGCAGCAGTTCCTAGATGAATCAGGACTCCCAGAAGCCAAAATGCTGCCAGATAACTACTACTATACCGAATCTGGAGGGATTTTGGTAAACAGAAACCCGCCGGACTCCAAGGTTTCACGCATATTCCAAGAAGGGCGCAAGGAAAAAGGGGGCCCGACGTTGCAGAGGTTTAATTGCTCGAAAAGAAGATAATTGCGGGCAGATATTTCTACAAGCACACGCTTGGAAGAAATGGAAATGCGACGTACGCCGCTCTGGTGTCGGGTGTGGGTGAAACTTTTTATTCATATCCATATATATATTTTTTTTTTGTAATCCCTTGACCAAAAAAAACCCGCGGCAACGAAAAACGCCGGGCGTGATCCTCATTTGAATAACCGCCGCGCTTCGTGATACCCGAACCCAATGTGGCTTTCCCTGAACTTTCCTCACAATTCACACAACAGGGGAGTAACAGCTTAGATAATCCCATATCCACTATAGTGTAAAGCACCGTTCTCAAACCTTTTTGGGCCATAAAAATGTAAATATTAATCAAAGATGTTTGCAGACCAGCAATTTTCCAAAAAAAATTCTGCTGACCAGCAAGGTTTAATAAAAAATTTGCAGACTCAAAACAGTTCTCTTTGAAAAACTTCATGGCAGGTATTTAAAGTTTCTGTTTTTTGCAAAAATGAAGTTAAGAGCCAATGAAGCAATTTTAATGGAATGTCTTCATTAATTAGAAATATGACCTCAAAGATACGTTTCTTAGAAGGAAATATTAAAATGATATAATTTCAGCAGGTGCAAATTTGTCTGAAGTGCTATTAGGAGAAACGCCAACTTTTATTTTTCATCAGATTTTGCAGACTTGAAGTCTTTCCAATCTATCAACAACAAAAAAGAGAAACTTCATAGCTACTTTTGATAAATGTATTATACAAGTGGTACCTCACAATTTGACCATCTCCCAATTTGACAGTTGAATTTGCTTGGAGGTCAACTTGCAACTTGACGTCTTTCCCTAAAATTGACATCTTTCAGCCTCTTTTCTAGTGTTTTTGTGCTGTTTGCCCTTGATTTTACAGAGTGTCTCACAATTTGACTGTTTTGCAATCTGACTCTAGTCTGGCAATTGATAAAGGTTGAATTGCAGGGCAACACTAGCTGTACTGAAGATTATTTCCTGCAGACTGGTAAAAACCTGCAGCAGACCATAGGTTTGGGAAAACTGGTGTCAAGTAATGGTGGAAATGTGTATTTTTTCAGAAAATAAAAACTCAGAAGTGTTATATGAAGCTGCAATAAAGGGAAAGACTTATTCTGTTGAACAACTATTGCACTTCCTACAACAAAAGCTTTTGTTATTCCTTCTTTTATTCATTTTTTTCTTTCTTTTCACAGGCAGAATGAAAAGTGTTCATCATTCCTAGAAGAACCTGGAAGTCCCAGCGCGGGAAACTCACATTTTTATGCATTCTTTTACTGACTCGCTCGCGTGACGGATGTCATCTCCTTCAACACCAGCTCTCGAGTCCCTGATGGCCGTAAACGACATTGTTGCCAACTACATTACCCAGGGAAAACAGCGTTGCAACCGAAATATATAACGTCCACTGCTCCCCTTGAAACCCGAAATCATCTCACAAGAACACGTACATACGTATGCATCAAGCAATAAATAAAAAAAGAGAGGTCGTGAGCGAGTCACACAAACGCATAATTTCACGAAATAAAAAGCTTTCTGAGGTCGTACTGTGCAAGTGGGGCAAATATTTCGGTATATCAGTTTCATTCCCTGACTTCCAAAGCAGGGAAACGAGTTTTTTTTTCTACATAATAATGAAAAAAAATTTATTATATTCTCACGAGTGAATTTCAGGGAATCCATGCTGGTCCACAATAAGAGGATTTGGAATTCAAGATACAATGCAAACGAGAGAACCCAAATGATTCAGGAAATTTGCAGTTGAATCAGCTGAAAAAAAAATACATATACACTTTTATGTTTCAAAAAGAAAAGCAGGAACAAACTACTGTTACTCGTGAATAGGAGAAGCTGTTCGTTGAGTTTTGTTCATCCAAAGTTTACCCCGGTACCAGATGCGGTCTCAGGGGAAATATGTTTTGCATGGAAAACACGTTTCCCCACTTTTTGAAGAACAGCAAATGCATCAACTATACTGGAATGACATTTAAAAAAGGTTGTCTTAAGAAAACGTTATTGGCTCAACTTCTTTCATTTCGAGTCGAATTTGTCTTTTAAAATTTCATAATCAATCTGATGAGAATTTGGGATTTTGAGTTGGGCAGATTTTTGTCTGCTAATTGGAAATGACCCCATGTAAAATATTTACAGCGCATACTGGATTTAAACACTTTGTCAAAGGGGGTAATAGATTCTTGCAAAAAATAATGTTAGCATTTCAAATTAACTTAAATTTCCATCTTTGAGGAACATATAAAAATACAATGGCTTTTCTGACCCTTAATTTACAGAAAATTACCCAGAGGGACCATCAGGGAATATTTATTCTGTACGTTAACCTACGTTATTTGGAGGTCACTAAATACATGATAGGCAATATTTACGACAAATCTCACTCCATACGAAATATCGTTCACTTAAAAAGTCCCTCAAATATAGCTGCAGAATCATTTGAGTCTTTATTTAGATTCTTTAGAACTAATCCATTTCCAGAGGTCTTTTGGCATAGTCATTACTTCATTTGAGTACGTATGGTTGAGACTAATTTTGCTTTTTAACAAAGGTTTTTCAAGGTCCCAAAGACTTTATTGTGAAAATATTTGCCACAATTATTATTTTTCCAAGTTAATAGAAACCTTTGAAAGTGAAATAAACAAACTGATGGGTTAATGTATCTGAAAGATGCTGAATGTGCTATGGAAAATTTGGGACTGAAACACTCTTGGTACAAAAAATGTTGGTTTATAAATGGATTGTATGCATGCATGCAGTAATTCTATGCACAAAAAAGTGCGGGCTTGCAACCTTTCTGGTGTGAAGCATTAGAATCTCGTAACAACAAATCTCAGCATAATAAATCAATACATGTACAAAAGCAAATTCTTC
>CAJPEX010001147.1:0-66355 GCA_905338405.1 Notodromas monacha
GAGTAGCAAAAATGAGATTTGAAAGATTTGAACGCCGTCCCACTGATGTGGATGGGCGAGCCAAACTCCTCAGAGCAATTTCTGAGGCTAGTGAGGCTATTGAAGAAGATTACTCACTCAGGGCTGTCGAAGAATGTGACGGTGACTGTGATGAGTATCTTCTCTTGGTCAAAGAACTAAGAGACGAGATTGAAATGCTCAAAACGAGAGTAACTGACTTAGTGGAGGTCGAGGAAGAAGCAGAAATTGCTAGCCAGCCCGCCCACAAGTCAGAAGAAAATTATGAAAGAATAAGGCTGATGGATCGCTATCTTCGTCAAGAGGATGAGCAAAAAAATCCAGAGCCAAGAGACTATGGTCTGAGGACTAGCCACCCTCAGGACCAGGAGAGAAAGACCAAGAGTCTTTACTCTCAAAGAATTCAATGGTCAAATGAACCGTTTGAAATGAATGAAATGATGAGAAGTCTGGCCAAAGAATTGGTCAGAGAGGTCAGGTCTGAGGACCAACCTCAAAAGAAATGCAAATATGAATGGGTTCATCTGCCAAAGAATAGAAAGAAATTCGGTGGAAAAATCCTCAAATATGCAGCATGGCGCGATTACTTCTGATTGCGCATGTACTTCTTGGGATTTACGAGTGGTGTCTTAGTTAAGTGACACTAATTTCTTTACAACCTTCCTCCCGGAGACTCGAGAGAACTTGTAGAACACCCGTTACTATTAAGCCGTGCTCTAGCCTTAGAAATATTGGGTGAAATATATGGCTCAGTCACACATGAACTTGTACTTGAATCTTCATCTCATCGGTTCCGTTTTGGCGGTTCTCTACCTTTGCACGTTCTGACCCTTAGTGACCGTTTGGATTGTCCAAGACAGCACTGGGTCAAGAGTTTAAACGTAGGAGGTGAAAACTTCAATGGCCTGGTGAACCAGATAGTGGCAAAGCTTCCGCTTCAAAGCCGACTTGAGTGGGTAAAGAGTGAAGAAAAGAATGAACAAAGCACGAATCTCTACGGTATTGACAGGCTCTCGAACCTTGGACAGTTCTTAAGACTGGAGGCAAAGAGGCTACGAAAAGCTAACCTGGTACAACCAGAGGAAGCTTCGAAAAATGAAAAATATGAGAGACATGAGAAAAAGCCAGAGAAAAAGAAATGGCATAAAGAAGGGAAATTCTCCCTAGATGAGAAAGGTGCTGGAACTACTTGTTTCATGTGCCAAAAGAATCACCCACTTGAAAAAGAGGAAGCTTCAAAAAATGAAAGACATGAGAGAAATGAGAAGAAGCCAGAGAAAAAGAAATGGCATAAAGAAGGGAAATTTTCCCTAGATGAGAAAGGTGCTGGAACTACTTGTTCCATGTGCCAAAAGAATCACCCACTTGAAAAGTGCGGTGCATTTGCGAAACTAGATGCTGATGCTAGACTGCTGAAAGTGGTCAAACTGAAGGTCTGTTTCCAATGTCTTGGAAGGCACGCAAGAAATGCTTGCGAGGCAAAAAATGGTTGTCCTGTGGATGACAAATGCTTTTTCAAGCATCATGCACTGTTGCATGGTTCGAGAGCCCTCGGGCAATTGGCCAGCAAAGAGAAGACGCCTGTAATGACGTCAATTGAATTAAACCTGTTGGAATCGAAGGGTCCAAATGAGATCCCTTTCAAAACCCAACATACTCTCCAACTAATATTGTTGGACGTGAAAGGGCCCCAAGGAGAAAAAAGAGTACCAGCTTTGCTGGATCCTGGGTGCGCTAGAACGACCATAAAAGAAAGTCTGGCGAGAGAGTTGGGCCTGATTTCAAAGGCTGAAGGAAAGGTTCTCGTCCAAACGGCGATAGGCACTTCCAGCCGCGCCATTGGAAACGTAGAATTCCTATTTAAAGGGGCAGGTAAAGCAGACTGGTATAAGGCTGAAAATGCCGCCTCTGTGAAAGACCTGATAACCCCTTCAGCGAAAATAGATTGGGGTTCGTGGATTGCAAAGCATCCCGAATTCAGAGAAGTGAAATTGGCAGAGCCAATAAATGGCAAAGCCTTGATTATTGTCGGAATCGACCAGGAGTTGCTCATGATGGCGATACCTGGGTCGATAAAAAAGCAAGGCAAAATTTTGGCCTATGACACTCCTTTGGGGTGGACCATCTCGGGGTGCATCAGCACCTCGGATGGAGAGATTGAGACAGATGATGTTGGTCTCCCAGTATACTCGTCATGGGAACCCCAGAGTACGGATCTGGAACTGCTGACGGAATTCCGGCGATTTAATTCGCTAGAAGAAGTCGGTGTGAAGATCCCGAAAGGGGGCATGGAGTATGACCAGGTCAAAGACCTGGCTGAGATGGAAAAAATTATCTCAGTGGAGGGGGGGAGGTTCCAAGTAGCAATGCTTTGGAAACCAAAACCAAATTTTCCTGAGTCTATCAGGCAAGCTGAAAAGCGAGCCGATAGCATGAAATTCAGATTGATGAGAAACCAAAAACTCCTGGCAAAAGTCAGAGAGGGTTTCGAAAATGACGTCAAAAAGACGTATATATCAGAGTTGACAGAAAAGGAGCGCACCACCATGCTGCAGAGTCCTGATCATTGGGTCCTGCCATGGATGATTGTGACGCATCCAGACAAACCTGAGAAGCCTAGACGCGTTTTAGACGCTGCGGCGGAAAATCTCGGTGTGTCTTTGAACTCCCAGCTGAGAAAGGGGCCCCAAGTGGCACCCACAGTTGCTGGAGTCTTATTAAGATTCAGACTAAAAAAGGTGGTCATTAATGCGGACGTCTTCGAGATGTTCCCGCAGATTTTGGTCCGACCTGAAGACAGAAGCAAGCTGATGTTTCTGTATAAAGACCCTGAATGGGGGGAGAAATGGTACGTCAGCAATCGCCATATATTTGGCGCTACGTGCTCTCCCGCGATTGCTAACTGTTGTGTGCGCCAAGTGGGAGAAAGAGAAGGCAAAGATTGCCCACAGCTAGGTTCGATAATGAACCGGAGCATTTATGTGGATGATTTGTATGCCGGATTCGATACCACAGCTGAGGCCACAAAAATGGTTAAAAAGATCGATGAAGCCATGGCAAAATATGGTTTCATAATGACTAAATGGAAATCCAATTTTCCAGGGGTGCTGAACAGCGTCCCAAAAGAAAGAAGAGACGACTCGCAAAAGAAAATCGGCGAGACAAAAATTTCAAAAGCCTTAGGGCTGTTGTGGGATCCCCAAGTGGATCAATTCGGTTTCTCCTGCCGGAAGAAAATTTCGGAAGAGGGGAAATGGGAAGAAAAAGAAAATTTGTCAGTGGCCCAGTATTTATCTGTGCTGGCGTCTCTGTACGACCCTAAAGGGTATTTGGGGCCATTCACCTTTGCCGGCAAGCTTTTGCTGCAGAAGGCTTGGACCTCACAAAAAAACTGGCATGACAACTTGTCAGAAGAGATGAAAAGATGTTGCGAAAAATGGATGAAAGACATCCATATGATAAGGCAAGTCCAGATCCCAAGGTGGATTCAAATGGATAGCCAGAAGCCATTCGAGCTTCATATTTTCAGTGACGCCTCTGAAAAGGGGTACGGCGCTGTAGCCTATCTAAGGCAAGAAGAAAGAACATGTTTTCTATTTGCTCGGTCGAGAATTGCCCCAACAAAGCCTCTATCAATCCCTCGCATGGAATTGCAGGGCTGCTTAATTGCAAAGAGGATAGCAGAGTTTCTGTTGGGCGAAATATCGGAGATCAGCATTGTGAGAATAGTGTTCTGGACAGATAGTATGGTGGTACTGGGTTGGTTGAAGAATCCCGCATCGAAATATGTTACATTTGTAGCAAACAGGGTGGGTGAAATCCAGGAATTCTTGGATAACGCCCCACCGGGACAATTACAACCCCCAGAATTCCTACATGTGTCCACAAAGAATAACCCTGCTGACTTGATCAGTAGGGGAACTGATGCGGCAGAATTTAAAGCTGCTGAGAAAGTGTGGTTCGGAGGTCCGGAATTCTTGTCCAAAAAACAGGAGGACTGGCCTGCCCAACCCAACGCACACACAAAGTGTGACCTAGAAAAGAAAGACTGCACCAAAGAAGTGCAGAGTGTATTTGCAACCAAAAAGAGAGAAGATCCTTACAAGGACTTCAATGATCTCTTGGAAATTGTACCAACCCTAGAAAGGGGTGATTTGAATAAGATCAAATTTCATGAAAACTTGGCAATCAGAAAAGCGCAGAAAGAGTATTTCCCTGAGGAATATTCTAAAGTGGTGAAAGAAAAACGGATGTTGTTTAAAACTGGTCCGCTTGCTGGTTGTGTAGTATGGCTCGATTCAAAAGAACTCCTCAGAATTGAGGGCAGACTAAAAAATGCAAAACACATTAAATCGAGCCAGAAACATCCCATAATTTTACCCAGCAAAGCACCCATTACCAAACTCATCATAAGAGACCAGCACAAAAAATGAGCTCACGCTGGTGCCGGGATAGTAATGGAATTTTTAAGAGAAAGGTACATGGTGCAATATGCTGGGAGTACAGTAAGAAAAGTGCTGTATTTCTGCAGGGAATGCAGGAAACGAAATCCTGTCCCTGTAAATACTATCAAGGCCCCATTACATGCTAACAGGGTTGCAGAAGGATCACCCCCATTCACACATTGCGGGATAGATCATTTTGGACCCTATGATGGCAAGAACAGAAAGAAATACTGGGGACTCCTGTTCATGTGCATGACCACTCGAGCCATACACCTTGAATTGTGTAATGGTCTGAGTACAGAAAAGTTTCTGCTCGCCTTGCAAAGATTTATAGATCGCAAAGGCAAGCCACAGCATATATGGAGCAATTGTGGCACAGCATTCATTGCTGGAGCAAATGAAATTGAGGAAAATTATTTTGAACAAATTAAATCCACTTGTGCAAGCAAGTGGAAGGTGGAATTCCACACCAACCCCCCTGGGTCGCCCCACTGGGGTGGCTCTTGGGAAAGGATGGTCAAAGAGGTTAAGAAGTGCTTAGCAGCATGTATAAAAGATGAAAAATGGGCAGAAGATGTCATGACCACCTTCCTAACCAGAATTGAAGCCATCCTTAACAGGAGGCCTATTAGTATGGATGGAGATGGAAAAGCTTTGACACCTGCCATGTTGCTACAGCCTTTGAGATCCATTCAACCCCAGGCAGAGTTGGCGAGATCCAGCCTGAGAATGCTCCAGCATATTGGGGAAGTTGAGCGCCTGTTCTGGAAAAACGGAGGGCCTCTTACTTACTCATGTTAAATGCTGAAAGGCTAACTGGGTGAAAGAAACTTATCCAGTTAAAAGTTGGTGATGAGGTTTTGCTGGATGACGGCATTGCCAATGCATTTACCAACAACTGGAACCGTGGAAGAATAACCCAGGTCCACCCATCAAAGGATGGAGTGGTGAGAAAGGTCACAGTCGAGACACAGAACGGTTTAGCTATAATTGAGTCCTCAGTACTGGCCAGAGATCCATGGAAACCGTAAAAAATTGCACAGCGGTTTCCGGGGGGAGTGTGGGAGATTCCAGAGATGGGGATCCCCAGATTGGATCCTCCTCTCAATTGTAAAAATATGAATTAAGAAATGAGACATTATATAAGGACAAGTCCCTCTTTTTGTGTTCTGGCGTAAAAGGAAGGAGTAAGTCCTGTGCTATTTATTAGTGCAGCCCCTGCTCTAACCTGTACTGGAGTGGTTGTCCAATAGGTCAGACTCCTCTGAAAAGAGGCTTGTACTTTCAAAAGTACTTGGTAGAGTGCTAGCTATTTATTAGTGCAGCCCCTGCTCTAACCTGTTCTGGAGTGGTTGTCCAATAGGTCAGACTCCTCTGAAAAGAGGCTTGTACTTTCAAAAGTACTTGGTAGAGTGCTCTGAATGGAAGAGACTCGCCAATCGTCGCTAGAGGCAACCCCAGAATAATAAACGCTAAGAATTACCATTGACACTTGTACCTTGTTAATGTACTATTTTAGTTTTATTAGAAAGATTGTTTAAGATTGTTTATACTATTAGAATTCCCTGAAAAGAGGTTCTGAATGTATTCTAGATATAAGACAGCCATTTGGAGATGTTTGAGGCATTGGCGATGTAAAATGCCATTGGCGATGTATATTGATCCATTGGCGATGTATCATAAAAATTTGGTTTATTCCATGGTTTCATGCAAAAAAGATTCTTCTAAAAGATTGCTGTATGTATTTATGAGAAGGGAAGATGCTGTTTTATGTTGGATTTTATTTGTGTAAACAGCAGAAAATTATTGAAAGAATTGAAGATTTCGTACATCTGTTATTTGTCGTATTTACAAAGGTTAGTCGCGCATACTAACTTCTTTATTTTGCGATTTATTTCGATGCGGAAATTTTGTATTGAATGATATTGATTTGTATATCAATTTAGATTGTTTTGAGAGTATAGAGATTTGTGTTGGCGCGCGCCCGAGGAAATTTGCGCTGCGCAGAAATTTGTCAATATTTATGTTTTCCGGGAAGAGTGTACAAAATTTGCTGCGGTTGATTCGTCGCGCTTTTTCCGTTAAGTTTCTTTTGGAAACAAGTATCCTTGCTTAGGCTGCCTGGGAAAGCTGCACGAACCATCCTTGCAGGAGGATTTAGATTGGAATGCAGGAAAAGGCCACCCAAGGTTGGTGCACTAATCCTTTAGCAGACAGTATGCTGCTCATTTCGGTTTGAACGCTTGAAGTGTGAGCATCGGATGCTTGCTTGTAGAATAGTCAGAGAGAGGGTTAAATTAATAGGAAATTAAACAAGACCCACGCAGAAGGATTTGACAAAGTGAATTGAATTGGAAACTGTATTGATGTCAAAATTCGGTTGTTCTTCTGTGTAATGAGTTTTCTTATGAATTGTATTGATGAAGATGTGATTTCTCATTTCTAGACAGAGACGAGTACTTGTTGTGGAGTATTGTGTTTGTGAAGTTGATCGGAATTTTGAATAAACTGTTTTATAGTCTTAAAAGACTTGCAGTCATTCTCAAAAGTTCCTAACTCAAATAAGCAAATAGCCCACTAGTGACCGTCCGTTTTCCAAAAATAAGGCTTAACCAGCGGATTTACGCCCGCGTACGGTTCTCGGCGTCATAAGCACTTTGGGTAAATTTAAATCAGTGGAAAGCGAAACACCCAAAGAATAGTCTGTGGATCCTTTGATTCTGGGCATTCTCTTCAACAACTTCCTGGGCCCGACCGGGCGCTCAGTGTCAAGTGCTCAAGATTTTCACAGACGGCATTGCCAACGCCTTTACCAACAACTGGAACCCTGGGAAAATTACCCAGGTCCACCCATCAAAAGATGGAGTGGTAAGAAAGGTCACAGTTGAGACACAGAATGGTTTAGTGACTCGGGGTACAAACCGAGTTGCTATAATTGAGTCCTCAGTACTGGCCAGAGATCCATGGAAACCGTAAGAAATTGCATAGAGGTTTCCGGGGGGAGTGTGGGAGATTCCGGAGATGGGGATCCCCAGATTGGATCCTCCTCTCTATCATGAAAATATGAATTAAGAAATGAGACATTATATTAGGACAAGTCCCTCTTTTTGTGTTCTGGCGTAAAAGGAAGGAGTAAGTCCTGTGCTATTTATTAGTGCAGCCCCTGCTCTAACCTGTTCTGGAGTGTATGTCCAATAGGTCAGACTCCTCTGAAAAGAGGCTTACATTTTCAAAAGTGTAAGGTAGAGTGCTCTGAATGGAAGGGACTCAGCAATCGTCGCTAGAGGCAACCCCAGAACAATAAACGCTAAGAATTACCATTGAAACTTGTACCTAGTTAATGTACAATTTAAATATGCTTTAAATATGAAAGGAAAAGTCATTGGCAATGTATAATGCCATTGGCAATGTATGTAAATCCATTGGCGATGTATCAGTCAAATTTGGTTTATTCCATGGTTTGTACTGAAAAAAAATCTTTTAAAAGGGGTTCTGTATGTATTTATGAGAAGGGAAGATGCTGGTTTATGTTTGATTTTATTTGTATAAACAGCAGAGAAATATTGAAAGAATTGAAAGTTTCGTACATCAGTTATTTGTTGTATTTACAAAGGTTAGTCGCGGATACTAACTTCTTTATTTTGCAATTTATTTGATGCGCAAAATTTGTATTGAATGATCATGATTTGTATGTTCATTTGGATTGTTAAGAGAGTGTATAGACATGTATTGGCGCGCACCTTGCGGAAATTCACTCTGTGCGGAAATTTGACAATATTTATGTTTTCCTGGAAGAGTGTGCATAATTCAATGTGGTCGATTTGTCGCATTTTTTCCGTTGCATTTCCTTTGGAGAGATACGACCTTGGTTTAGGCTGCCTGGGAAAGATGCGCGACCCATCCTCACAGGAGGATTTAGCTAGGAATGCAGTTTTGGCCACCCAGGGTTGGTGAGCTAATCCTTTTGCAGAGTGCGCTCTGCTCAGTTCTGTTTCAGCGCTTGCGGTGTGTGCTTGTATTTTTATATGAAGAAATAGATATTTCAGAGGGTTAAAATAATAGTAAAAAGACCCACACAAGAAGGATTTGACAAAGTGTTTTGAATTTATGATTGAATGATTTCGGAACTCGGTTGTTGTTTCCTCATGTTGTGTTTTTTATGATATTTGATAAAAGATGTGATTTCTTGTTTTCTAGATGGAGACAAGTACTTTGTGTTGATGCTACAATTGTGAAGTTGATCGGAATTTAAATAAACTGTTTATAAGTCTTAAAAGGATTTTCAGTTATTTGCAAAGTTCCTAACTCAAATAAGCAAGTAGCACTCATAGTGACCGTCCGGCTTCAAAGAATAAGACTTAACCAGCGGATTTACACCCGCGTACGGTTCTCGGCGTTAGAAGCACTTTGGGTAAAATTTGAATCAGTGAAACCAAACACCCAAAAATAAAATAGTCTGTGGATCCGTTGATTCTGGGCTTTCTTGTCAACAACTTCCCAGGCCCGACCGGGCGCCCAGATTCAAGTGCTCAAGATTTCACAGCTACCAAAAGCAACATTCATGCACAGAATGGACACAATAATAGATTCATACAACACTTACATGAAACTACAGGACTACCGTCGTATTGACTCTTTTGAGAACTCATTGTCCGCAGAATACAATGCACAGTTCTCAGGTCACAATATCTATAATGCTCAGAGAAGCAGAGGCGGCCTTAGAGTTTGCGGGGCCTGGGGCCAACTTTGAATGCCCTGTCAAATTCTCACTATTCACCCCCTACCATCACCTTTGCTCATTTTTCAGTTCAGGAAAGGAATATTTTCCCTGTTTGGGCAGGGCATCCCATCTGCTGATTGCTCATGCATTTATCAAGTAAAAACAGAAATTACTCACTTGTAATGCTCCAAACAAATACTGATAACAGTCCAAGAACTTCTTCGACTGTACGTCGAAAATAACCGACTTCAGGTGAAAAGACCGGAAGGAACGACTTTTAAGTGAGTATTCTAGAAACATCAGGTTTCACCTCCGTTACAGAAAAAGAATGGACAGTATTGCTAAACTGCAAAGCCTATCTTGTGACATAGTGGACCTCAAATAATTTTTAATCAATTTAAGTTTTGAAAAACTTCTTTCTGCACTAGCAACTGTAACAGGAATGGTTAGCAATATTCTGTATGCAATTGAAATGTTGGGAAATGAATCCCTAAAGTTCCAAAGGTACTGGAGACAATCCATGGCAGAAAAATGTAAAAGACCATCATAGAGGGATTTTTGGAACTCGAGGACTGTGTCTAGACGAGGTAGGTCTAGTACCAACGAGAGACTTGTGTTACGACTTAGGTCGACGTATGTTACGTAGTTCTCCAGATCATGAGGTAATTTTTGCATGGTGTTCAAGTTGTATAAAAAGCCAAAAAGCTTTTCATAGTGTTCAAGTTGTTGAAACCTGGTTTTCATTGAAGTGATTGCTTGGTCTATGATGCACAAAAAATAGCCTGTCCTGAAAGCCTCCTCAGCAGATAATTTCAGTTCATCTGAACTTTCATAGTCAAATACCTTCTTCCTGATTTTTTTTCTCTTTAGTTTAAAAATTCCATCCACATCCATTGCCCTTGCAATTTCTTTTGCAGTATTCATTGAAGAATTGAAACCTGTGTCTCTATACTTGGTCAAAAATTTGGATAGTCCTTTAATTATTTTTTTCTCTTTAGTTTAAAAATTCCATCCACATCCATTGCCCTTGCAATTTCTTTTGCAGTATTCATTGAAGAATTGAAACCTGTGTCTCTATACTAGGTCAAAAATTTGGATAGTCCTTTAATTTGATCAATTGCCACATCCAATAGCATGTCAGCAGATTGTAGTGATTTGCTCACAGTATTAACAGCAAACAGGATACCATACCAAATGACTGTAGAAAGGATGAATTCAAAGCTTCCTATCTCAAAGTTTGCAAGAGACTCAGCTTCAGATTTAACCATAGGATCTTTGCATTCATCAGGTACAGAACAGCAAACAGGATATCATACCAAATGACTGTAGAAAGGATGAATTCAAAGCTTCCTATCTCAAAGTTTGCAAGAGACTCAGCTTCAGATTTAACCATAGGATCTTTGCATTCATCAGGTACAGCAAGAAGAGCATCTCTCATCTCACTCATTTGATATTTCAGAGCTTTTACACTTTCCATGCGGCATTCCCATCTAGTATCTGACAATGGCTTTGCAGTCAAGTATGGAACACAATCTACCAAGAGTTTCCACCTTGCAGGAGATGCAGCAAAGAGCACATAAATTCTTTGCAAAATCCCAAAAAAATTAACTGCTCATGAACTGCACTTAGCTGTATCACCTAGAACTAGGTTAAGATTGTGGCAACCACATGGTGTGAAAAATGCTCAACATTTAGTGCAGAGAATATGAGCTTGTGCTCCTGTATGTTTCCCCATCATGTTGGCACCATTATCATAACCCTGCCCTTGACAATCATCAATATTTAAGCCCAGCTTATTTATTGCTGCAATTAATAGGTTTGACAATCCTTTACCAGTTGTGTTCTCTGCAATCAAGAATTCTATGAAATGCTCCACCACTCTAATGTTGGGACTTGCAGCATCAACAAACCTCAGAGTCAAAGACACCTGTTCCTTGTGACTAATGTCAGGAGTGCAGTCAAGTATTATTGAAAAATACTTAGCATGTTTCACCTTTTCAATAATCACCTTCTTCACCTCAGATGCCATCAATTCTATAAGCTCATTTTGAATTCTGTGTCCAAGATAATGATCATGTGTTTCCCCATCTTTAATGCGGCAGATGTGCTCTTGCATTGTTGGATCAAATTTGGCAAGCATCTCAATTAATCCCAAGAAGTTTCCATTATGTTTTTCATAGAGCTTTTCAGTTTTCCCACAGAAAGCAATATCACTCTCAGCCAGATATTGCACAACTGCCAGTATTCTAGTCAGAACTGCTTGCCAGTGAAGTTTTTCTGTTTTTATCTGTTGCAGCATCTTACTGTCTATTCCATCATTTCTGGAAAGCTTTTTCAAGGCTTCAAGCCATGTCTTGACATTTGTAATGTGGTCTGCAGATTGCTCATGATTTTTAAGCCTATCTGCAATATGCTTCCAGTCATTAAAACCTTCATTTGCCAACTGTGAATTCAATGATTTTCCATATAGTTTACAGCAAAAACAAAATGCAGCATCTTTTAATTTTGAATAAACCAACCACCTCCTATCAATGTATTCATTGTTTGACATTTTTCTGGTAAAGAACTTCGTTGAAAAATGCCTCTTTTCTTCATTAACAGGATATATGTAGTCTTCTGGTAGCCTGACTGGACCTTTCTCAACAAGAAAATCATGCACAGCACCTGTTATTTGTTGCCAGTTGCCTGGATCATGAAGATCTGTGAAACTTTGTGAGGATATGTTTATCTTTATGGAAATATTCTGAGAAGAACTAGTTTCAGTGAGGGATTCATTTGAAATGGTTTTGCTCTCAGCATCATCAACATTGTCAGCTTTACTGTCCACAGTGTTTTCAGTATCAGCAATCAGGACAACATCTGAATTTTCATTTTGCTTAGAAACATTCCTTGTGTGAACTTTATTCAATGCCCCTTTTTGGCTTTCATTAAATTCTTCTCTTTGTTTGCATTTCTTAGCTTTCACTGAGCCTGGTTCATATTTTCAAAATCTATCTCTGTCCCTTCCACTCATTTTCACTTGCCTATAATTATACTTCTGTTATTGACAACTTATGGAGGTGAAACTTGGTACGTGATATTAATATTAACAGTTAACCTCGTTATAACCGTGTGACCTTACTTATTTGATAAGACTTCAGTGTCTGAGTGTCACGTTGTTATTTTGCTGCAAGTACAGCACCAGCAACCGATTGCCAGCAGAGCACAACTGCGCAAGAATTGCTGCTCAATTGATGAGAGACAGGAGGAGGATGAAAATTGGAGAGCAAAGGGTTGACAAATCCTGGAATCATTGTTGGGAGAGATGAGGAGGGGAGTTGATGCTCACCCTGAGCTTCAAATTTATTCACGGTTGAAGCAATCACCCGCGAAAATCGAAAATCGGGGACAGGAAGACTCAAGGAGGGGGAGGAGAAGTAGTACAGGAGAGAAAATCTGGAGGGACAGGAAGAAGATGCATTATTTAAACTTCCTCCCAAGCCAACAGCTATTAACCCAACGGAAAATGTGGCGCCTGACTTCTGTGCGTGGAAGCCAGTTTCATGGGTGACAGGGTTGACCAGATAAAAAAAAATTGGGATTAAAAAATTTTTTCAAGTTGCCCAGCGCAGGGCCCCCAGAAGCGCGGGGCCTGGGGCGGTTGCCCCTCTTGCCCCACCCTAAGGCCACCACTGCAGAGAAGAACAAATGTTATTCCAATTGGTAGCATGCAAAGCCATGAATAAAATTCACATCACATGAAATTCTTCACGGTTTGTAGCAAACATGGTCAGAACTGAAGCCACTGAAATCACAATCACTCCAAGTACAGCAGGGAAATGAAACATCATGAGAAGCACTCACAAACAACCTATGTTTTCACATGGCCTATTTTTGTGGTTTGCTGCTGCAGACCAAGAGCAGCACAGGGAGAAATTCCGTCTGCCATGGAATTCTCAAAGCATGTCCCGCAACTGTTGGCCAGTCCTGACGCATTATCCCAACTTCAGGATCAACACCTTTTCTTACAAATCCTTTTCTTACAAATATTCCACAAGGCCCCATTATGAAACCCGCGGGAGAAAAAGCTCCGCAACCCGATAATCAGGTAGACCTTAAAATTTTGCAGGGTCCAATAAAAATCTCCCTCAAACAAAATTCGCATGAATTACAAAATTATCAGTTATTCTGGGGATGCCTTCCAATAAGTTCCAACTGTATTGAAAAGAATGAACAACTGATGGACTATGAAACTGTGAAAGCGTGCGTTTTCTGCATATTGTAAAACAGTTTTCAAATAATTTTCACAGTTCAACTTTGCCTCTGAAGTGGAGAACTTGCATAAATTTGCGTGGAATCTAAAGTCTTCGGACGTAATAAATCTTGCATTTTTTCAATAATTTGGAAATTGTTCGCACACCATATCCTATTACAGTATCAACAGAAATTTTTCTGTTACAGCAATTAATGTACTGTATCCGGAATTTCACACCCGCGCGATTTTCGGACCCCGCGACATTTCTTTTAAGCCTTCCAAATCTGCCACGCGGTATTTTCGGGCCGCAGGATTTTCTCCGGCACCCATCATCTGCATATTCAAGTACAGTGCAAATGAGCCCTTCTCTGTTCCACACCGCAAGAATCTTGTTATGCTCAACTGCTGGAGTCCAGAGGGAATCGAACCCGCATTGATACATTCTGAGTAAGATTTTCGAAAGTGTCCTGATCAATCGGTGTGCACAGAATTTCGGAAATTTCTTCCGAAGTCCCGATCCTGTTCAAAAACCGAACTGAGCACTTTCGTAATGTGCATTCTCAATTTCTGTTCTGATTAGGTAGTTTACAGCTTCGTTAAAGGCAAGCTTCGTCACTTCAAGTTCAAAATTACCCATTTCCAGAGCATGAATGAGTGGTTCAATGAGCTCTATATGAGAGTTTTGTGCTATACTAACTATATACGAATGAAATATTATACGAGAAAGTTACCTGACGACCGGTACGTCTGAATTTCAGTGAACTGAAAAATTACGAAGAAAAGCTACGCAGTTCTACAATAAAGAAAAATCGGTAAAAGTACTGCATGAGGAAAAAAAGAAAATTTTCGAACATCCATTTTCGCCCTTATTTCAGCAACGAAGCCCCATCCGAAGGAACGTGCTGGATCGAAATGCATTGTCACGTTGTTATAGGCAGATGCATTGATCATCAATTTCCAGTATAAACGCGGTATTTGTTCCGGCTGCATTTTTGCAGCCACCCAGGAAAGTACCAGCGGGAACAAGCACGGTAAGTTACCATTTTTCCGCCAAAAGCAGTGAATCAGTGAATGTATGGAACGTGAAGTAATGAACGTGATTCGAGCTCTCGCTGAGTTCGAAGAACATGACATTTTTTCATGCTGTCCGAAAAGGCTTGGTCAACTGCTCCTCGACGAAGAATCCAATGATCTGGCAGCTTTCTGGGACTCACAGCTCACATTTGAAGTGAGAAGTACTATCATTGCACAGAAGCAAGACAATTAACAGGCGTGATCATTCATTCACACCTGATCCTCCATCCTCGCACTGCGGGTGCTGCGGAAATTTTCTTAGCTGCGAATTGGTAATCCTGCCGGTTGATGTGAATGGAAATGACCGACCGGTCGGATCTAGTAGTGCCGAAATTTTCAAAAATCCGTGGATGCACTAACATATGTTTTCATGCGGGGAGGGGGGATACTGTACATCGAAGTTCGCAAACGGTGGCTTCGGGACGACATGCCTCTTACAATAACCGATCGCCGTCAGCATCAGAATGAAGGAGATTTCCGCACGGAATCACATTATGGTACTGACAATTTTCGGCGATCGAGACTCAAGTCTCTCGATTCTCGAATGATGTAGGCTCGAATCCACAGACCCGAGACACGTCTCAGCGGAGATGGCACAAAACCTTCTTTCCGTCCATTTCACTCGGTTAGCAGCCCGTCCACCTTGGTGCGAGCAGCAAGGATAATGTTGACGACCAAGTGTAGAGAACTCCGAATGTGATGAATGGATGCTGGAGGTCGCATCCAGCGGCATTCGCTGTCCGATCCACGATGAAAAGCACGGCAGGATGTCAGCCAAACGCAACCCTGGCATTCGTCCCGTCACCACTGTACGCATTCCTTATACTTAGTCGACTGGATTGGGGCAGCCAGCAAGTATTTCTGCTTAGGGATGCACAGTGGCGAAAGGAAAAAGACCTGCTAGGGCTTCAGAATTGGCTTGGAGCCAGAAATGAAACAACTCAGACACTCCATTTGTCAGACAATATTCCTTTGTTTCTCTGGCAGAAGGAAGAAAAAACAACTGGAACACAAGCAAAAAAAAAAAAACTACAAATACATCTCGGACTCGTTCAAGTTGAAAAAACATTACGAAATCTGGAAAAATTAAACCACACACTCTTCGTATAGTACTCTGCCTCATCTTCACCGCCCTCTTGCTTACTAAATCCCAGAGTACAAAAAATCCCGAAAATATTTTTCTCATTATCGTCCTCCTGTCTTACGGAATAGACAGCGAAACAAAACCTGGGAACCAATGAAACCTGCAAGCAAACCAGGAACAGAACGCTAAAGCTATTCCCTCTCTGAGCATCCGACGATGACATGGTGTTGAACGGAACTGGACGCGAAACCGAAATGGACGGAGGGAACGAAACGAGTCTATAAAAAAACTAATAATAGATTTGATGGAACCCACCCACAATGAACGCTATATTCGGAAAGACAGCCAAAATGTGACCAACAGATTCCTGCTTCCATTATTCCGAAGTGATGGTGTAGCAGGACATTGAGGCAATACATTCCGATTGTGCCAGTAGCAATCAACGTGTGGGTACATGGAGGAAACGAACGAAAAATACAGTACAGCAATACAGCCGTCTGAGGAGACCAAAAAAAAAAAAAACCTAGACGGGTACGGGGATATCGGAAACAAGAAGGAGACGAAGGCAAGGAGTATAGTGGGGCTGTGGAGCCAACTTGACGGAATACGCGTTTGTTAAAAACATGCCTAATACATACAATGCACTTTTGCAAGATCCCTTCGTCTCACACCTAATCCACATGCTTTTGCTTTGGTCTAGGAGCAGCAACGGAAAACAAGCGGAAGCCGAGCTGCCCCTGTGCCCATAAATATAACTTCTGCTTCCAAAAAACGCTTCCGTAAATTACTTATTCTCTCCTCTCGAAAACATGTCTTTGGGAACCTGTTCTGTTCTGTTTCGCTCTGCGCAGCTCCGCAAAAGTTTCAGAAGTGGAATAAATGAGAAAGAAAAGAAAAATCTTCGGAACGTGCTAGTCTCCGCATCCCTTCACATTAGAAGACTTGGATGACCGGCGGGATGTTACAATATACTTCATATATATTCTCATATAATCGTATATATCTCGAAAATAGCAGATTCGGAAAAGCAGGGAATCGACTCTGCCTGCTGCATGGTATCAAAGGTTCCTTCCAAACTCGTATTGCTGCTGGATACCACGATTACGTACGCGTACACGTGCACTGCGACGAGTAGAGCACTCATTAACAGGTGATGCAACTCGTGCGCAAGTCGCCTGAGGCAAAGTCACATGCTGAGCTGCATAAGAATAAATCATCCAATAGACGCGCGTCCACTCGCTATGAGAGAACAGACGACAATAGACAAAAAAACGAACGCGAGCTGCCAAAAATAGGGAAACAAAAATATCCAACAACGTTACTCAAGTCTGCATTGCATTCCTTTCCTTTCCGTTCCTTACAGCCCCCAGCGGTCATAAAAGCAACTCTCATTTTCCTGCTTCATTCTGGCAGTCAAGCCTCGTCCGACTCCGAGACCCGACCAAACAACCAGCACTGAGGAAGACGGTTTTGTGCTATGTAGTCCGACTTCTCTCTCTTTTTTTTCCTCCCTACTCCATCCCGCCTTGTGCGAGTATTCCTTCTTTTAGACACCTCGCATCGCGTCAGTTAGCTGCTTCATATGACACATCGACGACCCCACACATCATTATCCACCAGGAAGGACAAGCAGGCGAAAAAAAAACAAAAAAAAAAACAAAAAAAAACAAGGAAGAGAGAAAGGGGGGGGGGGGGAAATCTCTCTCTCTCACACACATGACTAGGAAGAGGTGCATACATCACAGCAGGATGTAGAAGGAAACAAACTTCTACTTGAGGATAGCGGCGATCACGACCCTGATGCACTTGCTGCTTCCGGCCAAGTACACAGTGGGCTCTGCACACCGGAACATGCCGGTTGAGTCGACTGGACGCTCCAGCATTCCCCGACAACGTTCGGGACACTCGTACACACAAGCATTCGCGGTCATCGATCAAGAGTATCCACTGATTGACTACTTCTCGCCGTTTGCAAAACAGCGGAAAATAAATAAAAAAGAATGAACGATGAGATGAAACGGGGGCTGGGTTTCAAAACAACAGACGGGATAGTTGCGGGCCTCTGGAGAGATGAACGCAACAACCATCGCACAACTGAGTGCATGCACGAACCTACGGAACACAGGTGACGCACAAAAATCAGGGCCCGCGTAGTAACATACAAAAATAAAGAAAACTCTCGACTTCTTCCCCATCCCGAGACCGGTCTCTAAACTCATCCAAAAATACAGCAAATGGCAACAACCCAGTTGAACTCAGTATAACCCAACAGCAACACCCAAAAATAATGTCGACGCAGAAATCGCGCCACATCCAATTCTCTTTGCTTTTCTTCTCATCGTCCTTGCGCACCCACTGCACATCCCGGCGAATATTTCTCTTCTCTCTCCATGCATGTCTATATATTCTTTCACCAAGACAAAAATTATCCAAACTCCTGCATACCATAAATATATATTTTGTAAATAGCACAAAAGGAAAACTGTATGCGGCTTCATACAAGTGAAAAAATGTGCCTCTCATTGCTCTGCAGTCTCGTACAGCTTAAGTACGGCGGTCCAGGGAAGCTAGGGTTCCACACGCTCAACTAACAGGTATCACACTACGAAAACACGACGGCAAAGTGCGGCAGCAGTGGCGGTGGTGGTGCTGAATCGGCACAAAACCCATGCCCACAGACAGAGAGAAGGGTACGGAAGACTTCTATACTATTGTATGTAGATTCTGACAAGCAAGAGGACCGCAACAGAGTCATCAGAGCTAGAGCAGACAGATATTCGGAGCCAAAGAAATGCACACTTTGCCCTGATATGTTCATCACGCGCCTCTTCTCACTTCCCAGTGTACTGACCAGCAAAACTGTTTCCTATGGGCAGAATCCCGCTGTTTTCTCTATATTTCTCACGAAGCTCTCCTTTCACGACGCATAGAGGCGCCAATATATGAAGAAAAGTCGCAAAAGCATTGCCTAACATACGAGCCTCTGTCTCAGACGTCCTCAACTCTTCATGAAGGTAAGTCAGTCAGATACCTTGTCATCCAAAAAAAGTAAAAAATAAAATTGGCGGAATAACGCGCCAAACCAGAAGGTAAACACAAAGCAGTTTCGCTGGATCCAAGCATATAACCCCTCGGAACTTGACCCTGATAACTGAGATCGAGTCTCCTCTCGCTGGTTCTTTCCAATAAGCACAACACGCAGAAGAACATTTCTCGACTGTTTCGGCGTCATTTTGAGCACAAACTTATCCCCGCCGCTTTTTGATATCCGATCAGCACCCTATCACAACGCAATAGAACTCCAGACAATGCAACAAAACGCAAAGAAATAAAAAATAAATAGTAAAATCTCGCAGCTGGTGAAAGACCGTCGTCGTGATTCGTGGCGCCACGTGGGCAACCGACCGCCGGTCCCAAAATTCAAGCGCCCCTTCACGCCGGGCTAAGAGAACTCCGTCCCTATAGGCCACGAATCCTAAAAATAAAATGATAAAAAAAAACACGGTGAAACCAAATCTCCGAGGAGGAGGAGTGGGGAAGAGGCTACATGCTTTGCTCCCCATCCTGGTTAAGGGCTCCCCCAGTTCTTGGCTTCCACGGATACTTCCACAATCCCTGCCCAGAATATAGAGGTCATCACTGAGTTCAAACCAGGACCAACACTACCCCACACTGAAGATCACAATCCCACTTCAGTTCAAATCATATACACTCGCAAATCTCGAAAGAGGGAAGCTGCTCGTTTCACGCACGCACTTGATGTAAAAGAGAAGAAGAAGCCTACCGTAAAGTCAAAGTCAATGCGAAACCGGAAGCAAGTCGCTCCTCGTCGTATAAATACTGTTTTGTGAAGAACGAAGCTTGTGATACGGAACCTAACCGTCCCCGGAAGATCACGATATGACCAACTCCCCTTCTTCTTCTTTCTTGATTCTTCACCACCGCCGCCACGACCGATTCCGCCTACGTAGCAGGTTGCCTTTCCTTTCAATCTCCACCTCAAACTCCCCGCTTCACTTATACTCGACAGAGCACCCACTATACTGCAATTCTCTCTCTCTCTCCCTCTCTTACTCTTCTTCGGTTTCTTCTATGCGTACGTTTCGGGGATATATCCATTTGCGCACATATACCCAACGGCGGCGCGGGTGGATCTGAACACTTGTTGCGGCCACGCACGACTCGCTGACTACATAAATTTGCATTCGCTGCTGTTGAACGAATCATGAGAATCGACGACCGTAGAGAATGCCCAGGAGGTAGGCGGGGTGGCTGGTTATCAAAATAACATAAAAAGATACAAATCGAAATGCCCTCGAACCCAATATGACAACGACGACGACGACGACGATGACGACGGCGGCGCGACACTTATTGGGCGCACTCCGTTCTCTCCACTCTTGATAATTCCAGCGGGGGAAGGGGAAGGTGGAAGGAACAGCATATAGCATAACACACAAAAACACACGTTCAAGTATTGAACAGAACAACCCAAGGTGGAGGGAAAAATAGGAAGAAAAGAACGAACACAAATAATGAGATACAGTACAGTAAAATCTTGTTACATCAAATTTTTGGGGACTTCAAAAAAGTTGTTTGCGCTGATTAACTTGTTTTGATAAGATTTTCAAGATTAACAACTGGATAACATTTCATATCAGCCCAGCCTATTTAATCAATTACTTCTGGATTTCCTGGCATTCTCGGATTTTTGGTTACTGTTTGCAAAACAGTGCTATTCTGGAAAAAATGTATCTTCAATCACATGGTCCATCAGTTGCAAAAATCTCTTCATTTTTGAAGGATGTGTAACCACTTGGAACCATGCTTTTCATTGATTACAATTCCCATTCATGCTACAAAAACAACTAGTCAAGTTGCATTTTTGATCAGAAATTTATTTACAAGGGGGAATCCATTGAACATCCCTCAAAATAAGTTGTTATACTGTACTGAAATTGGGAAGTTTGTTGAAGCAAGATTATTTACCATGTAATGTACTCTGTTGGCTATCTGTCATCAGATTTATTGAGGAAAAGTTTCTCACACAGTTGAACTTTGGTAAGTATAAACCTCCCTGTCAAATATGTCCCTAAGCCAAATTTTTTTGAAGTCCCCATCTAAATTCTCTTAGAAACATTGCATTAAAAACCTCCCAACTTGAAGGCTTTTCCTCTGAAACCTCAGTAAGTTTAATCCTCTCATGCCTTTAAGCTATCATTTTCTCAATACAAGAAAGCCAGAAGCAATAAGAAATTGAATTGTTTTGAAAGGATGTGAAAAAACTTGATCTGGCAAATGAACCCCTGCCTTTAAGTTCTGCATTGTCTTTTAAGTACATTTTAGAAGCAATTCAAGGCCCAACAGAATATCATCATTTACAAGTCTGTGTTAATTCTCCTACGTTTCACGCAACAAGAATGCTTTGTTCCATAACTCAAACCTCTATGCTGTAACTGTAAATCTGCCTAAGTTGAATTTTTTTTGCTGGTCCCGTGATATCCAACTTGAAATGTGTTGTAACGAGATTTGACTGCTGTATATTGAATTCGAAAACGGGGTTATCCTTATCCAACATGAGGTAAAAGCATCAATAAAATGAAGACTCTGCTCTGCATGACTGACTCCTGACAGAAACAGAAACAGAAACAGAAACACACACACACACACACACACACACACGCACTGAATGAGAGAGAGAGAGAGAAAAGAAGACGAAAGAAGATACAGTACGGTGTACAATAAGCACACGGGGGGTTCAATCAAGTCCTCGAGATGATGCGGATGGCCTGGTGGGCATTCTGCTCGCACACGGGACACTGCTTGCCCTCGCCACTGATGCGCTGCGCACACTCCATGCAGAACAAGTTGTGGCCACACGGCACGAGGGCGGCGAGAACCGGAGAGTCGAAGCAGACGACGCAAATGGACCGCTTCGTGCTGAGGGTGCCAGCCGACAAGGGCGGCGACGGCGAGCCGCCACTGCTGTCCGTGGCGCCCGACGACGAACACGACGACAACTCCAACAGACCACCGCCAACACCACTTCCAGTCGAGCCCAGGGGTTCGGAATGGAACCGCCGGGCAGCCGGATGCAAGATAGAATCCCCACCCGCACTGCCCGGCGGAGAGGCGCCACGAGCTGGTCCTCCTGCGATGACGGCACGCAATCCATTCCCTCCTCCTCCTCCTCTGCCGCCGCCGCCAAAGCCGCCGCCGAGTCCAGCACGTGACTGGTTCGAGTGGTACAATCCCCAGCCGGTGTTCTTGGCGGCATTGCCTGCGATGCTGCTCCCGTGTCCCGAGTCCACGTCCGACGACCAGATGCCATTCGTGTCGTCCGAGAAGAGATACGACGACGAGGACGACGACGACGAGTTACTGCACCCGCCGCCGTTTTGAAGCTGCTGGTGCAGTTGGTTCGGGAGGTGGCTTTGATGCTGGTTGTGGTTGTTGTGGTGGTGGTGTTGGTGGTGGTGGTTGTTGAAGTAGCCACTGCCGCCGTCGAGGAAGGAAGAAGAACCCCCGGACGACGAGGACGAGGAGCACGAGGAGTTGGGGTCAGTGGGCGCAAAGGACGAGTCCAGACTGTTGCCGTAGCTCATGAGCAGCGTGGACGACAACTTCATGTGCTGGTGGTGGCCCGAGGACGACGAGGACGTCGACGACGACGACGACGAGGGCGTCAGCGGGGACGCCAGCGGGGAGAAGTCGTTGTCCGGCATGCCGCCGGTCCGGAACGTGATGTGGTTCTCGATCTCCTTCCGGGCCAGCTCCACGTCCTCGGGCAGGCCCGTCACTTCGAACACGGGCTCTCGGTCCCGCGACGGCGTCACGATGTAGGTCTTGGTGTTGTTCTGGATGCGCTTGATGGTGGCGCCCTTGGGGCCGACGACGAGGCCGACGACCTTGTAGGGCACGCGCACGGGCCGCGTGATTTGGCCCGGCATGTGAGGCGGGCCAGGTGGGAGGCCCACGCCGGTCGTGGGCGACCCGCCGCCCTTCCGCTGCGCTCGTATCTGCGAAAAGTGCTCGGCGGCGCTGAGGATCTCCTTCTTGGCCGCCGCCACGTCTTCCTTGCGGCCCGTCACGACAAACACGGGCTCCTCCCCGCGCACCGGCGTCTTGATGTACGTGTTGGTCTTGGCTCGCAACGCCTTGATCTTGCAGCCTGTGCATGTCGACGATGGGCGCATGAGGGATGAGAAAGAGAAGAACAAACATTGGAATGAGTACTGGATGAGGTACAGACAAATCTGCTTTTTTTCGCGGAATCGGGCAAGAGCGAAAGTACAATATTCTTGTAGTGTGTAGCGAACGGATGATAAGAGAAGCGAACCAACGAGAACAACTTTGATGGAGGAAATTAAATTCTAGGAATATAAAAGGTCTATAGTACAGTACAGTACAGTGTAGTGAAATCTCGTCAACAAGCAACTTTTGGGGAAATCATCGGGGAAAGTTTATTATTACACTGATTGATGAATCTGTAGCAGGATTCTACAATGGAATACTTGTCACGAAGAAACAAACGCTCATCGTGGCTTAGTCGCATATTCATAAATGGAGGAGGAGGGTTCAAATCCCACAGCCGACAATGAGCGCCTAATATTGTAGCACATTGGAAGAATGATCAAGAAAAACTCGAGAAGCACAGTGAAATCTCGCGGCAACAAACTTTTTCCTCAAGTTCCCAAATATATACACAGTACGGAGTATTTTTCTACAAGAAGTTCGTCAAAATTGATGACTGGAAGACACTTCCACTCACAAGACCTGCCTTTAATCAATTGGATCTAGCTTTTCTGCTGGCGTTCTCAGATTTTTTGTTGGTGTTTGAAAAACTGAGTGATCTTCTGAGATGAAAATTAGTTGCAGTCACATAGAGTATTCAATCAGCAGCAGCAATATCTTCATTTTGGTGGGATGATGTATTGAACTACTCAGAAGCATGTTTGAAACCAGTTAATAACACTTTGGAATTGGAAATCTTACTGTTCTTTCCTAGGTCAGGGAATTTCCCTGTGAAGAAATCATATAACATTCTTGAAAAAATTTGCACTGGAATTGGGAGGTTTGTTATAATATTAGATTGTTTTAAAATTTACTCAATGAGTTTTTTGTTGGAACTCAAGAGAAAGTTTGGGACACTGAAAATGAAAGTGTTGTAACGCTATTCGTTGTACTGAGATGAGATTTCACCGTATTTCGTGTTCAAGGTAATTTCTTGGTCGAATTAGATTCACGAACACGCAGAAAAAAAAAGAAATCACAAAATCCTCATGAGTGTTTTTCGACTCCCGCTGGGTTGAAGAGCATCAAGAAAGTTCAACTTTCCCTTCCACCAGCATCCCTTCAATTTTTTTCCAACGATGCTGGACTTGTCGAAAAGGTTGCAGAAAAAGAGCATAGGCCGCATATATGTTCATCCATCAGGCACAGCATTGTCGAGTTGCGAAGGGAAATATACGCAAGTGATTTATTCGAAGCCATGCGTGACTAAAAACCCACTCAATTCTGATGAAAAAAGCACAGGCAACTTTACGCACAGGTCTATCGATTCAAACGCGGGCGACGGAAATCGTTGACCAGCTGCATGGGCATTGATTTAACACAGAAGCGTCAAAGAAGTGAAGCTCATTCCTTATGTCAGCTTCATCATAGCTAAAACCGTTCAGCAGCTGCTGGGACAATATAACATTGATAATACAGTACAGCAGATGGATAAAAAAAAAAAAAAAAACGTAACTCGGCTCGCTGATATACGGTTACCCGGGTGCGACGGGTTTTTCAAAAGTTCCCGACGTCGAATCAGAAATAATCACTGCATATTTCATGATTGCCGATAGTTCGGATAGGACCCCATAGCAGGAAGATTCATATTACTGAGGAAGTCTTGGATTGCGTGTATTTGCTGATAAGTTGGATGATACTTCCCGAACTTAAAATCGTGTCTTTTCATCAATCGAATTTTGAAATTTGAACAATACAGTACTTCCCGATCAGCCCTTGCCGGGACTGTAAAGGAATCGCGAAGGAATAATTGCACTGACTCAACTCCTATATACACTTGTAGGTCATTTAGCCATGCTTCTCAGGTCGTTTTCGTACAAGCGCTCCTGAGTCACAAATCCGAACTCCTATTTACACTTGCAGGCCATTTAGCCATGCTTCTCAGGTCGTTTTCGTACAAGCGCTCCTGAGTCACAAATCCGAAACTCTCTTGTGTAAGGAGTCCCAAAAAAACTGTCCAAAAAATTTATAAAAAACTGCGAAAAAGATGGCCTGAATGATGGGAACATAATTGTCTCGATCAGAACGTTCGCATGTCAAAGCATGCGCATTTCCACTTTCAATTTTCAGCAGCCATATTGGAAATGTTCTAAAAAATTTAGAAAAATTCAAACTCCAAGATGCCAACAATAACTGTGCAGAAGAAAAAACGAAGACAATCTGTCATTTTCCATTAACGTTGCATTTTTATCATTACAGTATTTTCAGGTGTCCCGAAGTCGAATCGCGCGGATACGTCGGGACCCCCACTGTATCCCAGCAAATCCAGCTGGTAAAGACAGAAAATATTCGATCTTCTACTCGTTTTTGGCACTAGGAGCTAAGCCATATACATGCACTGAGTTTCAAGTATTTGTTGGAGGAATCACATGAAGGAATCTTATCCAACGCCTGTGAACGGATTTACGACCGCGGATCAGTAATTTAGTTCGACAGCACGTAGATAGATGTCGCATTTCATTTCATTTGGAATAACTGCTGAAGATCAATCCCGCACTTCATCCGCAAACATCAAACGCGCCCAGATTTCCAGATTTTTTCCCGATGCTCCTGGGTGCCAAGAAGTGTTTCTTACACTTCAGTGTATGCTTACGGAACCTGTTTTTCTGAGCCAACAGCTAGACAAGAGACAGCAGCGTGGAATGGCGTGAGTGAGGAATGTTCCCAGATTAGAATAGGTTTCCTGTTGCGTTCATGTGCTCAGTTGAGATTTTGCATCATCTCGAGCATGAAGCACACCAATAATGAGAGATCATTGCAGTCCATACACATCTCGATCACATGGTCTTAAGAGCATCAGTTTTCCGGAGCAAATACAATACCCGGCCGAGAGTCGAGCCATTGCTTGCAGTACAGTATTCCGGCGGCGGCGGCCATGTGAGGGAGGGAGGAAGAGGGGGGACACGGCAGGACTCCCATCCATCTCTCCTCCACCTGCTCCTCCTTGGAAGATTTGGCGCAGGCGTCGATCAACGACGTGGAGCAGCCAGCTAACTCGCTCACTCTCTCGCTGGTCGCCAGACGAGACCCGGACTCATTTGGCTGCGTGCCAAAGCCCTTGGCTCGTGGCCTGGGACGAAATGGTCCCTCGAACTGACGAGCCAGCAGCTCGCGACGACGGGGACAGGGAAAAGCACTCCAGTCCTCCCTCACACTCTCCCTCTCATTTTATCTCTGGTCGGAATCCCAGGGCTGGCAGTCTGGGGTGGATTTTTCTTTCTTTTCCGGTTTCCGTTCCTCTTCTTCAGCCTGCACGAGACGTGTCGTATCGGATGAGGCGATTCTGCCCGAAGTTGAATCTCTCCCCCCCCCCCGCCGCCGGAATACTGTACTGCAAGCAATGGCTCGACTCTCGGCCGGGTATTGTACCCCCCCCCCCCCCCCCCCCCCCCCCCCCCCCCCCCCCTTGAGTCATCCCGACCAGGGGCTCTCCCAAATAAGTCTTCCCACTGGTTATTAACAGAAAAGAGGGGAGAAAAATTGAAACATGGCCATCATCATATGTTATTATATGTGAACACCCAAGCCACAAGTCAGATTTCTGGGAGCGGAGTTCTTCTTGAGAAGTTTTCATTTATTTGCTGGTCATTTGAATGGCTTTCCAAGTTACAAAGAAATATATTCTGCTTCATGCAAAATTCAGCTGAAATGCCACTGGGTGTCCCTGGGCTTATGGTGGAATACTGAAATGTTTACAACAGGGTAGAAAATACTCCCATGCAGAACAAAATAGGAAAAGGCATGTTTTGCAGATACATTTCCAGTCATGAGTGGTACAATTGATGCATAGAGAGATTTTTTCAAAACTCAGGAAGAAAATAGGTGCATTGCCTTCAGCACAACTTATAAACTATTGGAAAACTCAAAAGAAAATGTTCAAATAAACTTCACTCCATCCTTTGACCATGCATAAATTCCTATATCTGATGCATTTCAATCAAAATTCCATTATACCATGGAGTCACAATCAAAACTTTCTCACACTGAGTAGTTTGATCAACATTACAACATACCTTCACCTTGAAAAATTAAAAAGTTTTCCTCCCTGTGTTTCCTCACAAATGGAAAGAGGTCATAGGAAGACCATCCTTACATACAACTAATACCTGGAGTTCATAAAAAGAAATCAAATCACCATCCATAGGGATTTGAAATCAAGACTGACAGAGAACAAGTTCCTGCCCTAATCAACTAAGCCATGGCACAAGCATTTCTCCAACTGCAGATGAACAGCGCCTGAAGATGCTGATGACGGTTACCAATTTAACAAGTAGTAGAGCGTCCGCAGTGCGGACAAAAAAGGAAAAAAATGAAAAAATGATTGCAGAAGTGGGATTTGAACCCACACCTGCAGAACCAGACTGTGACCTGAACACAGCGCCTTAGAGCACTTGGCCATCCTGACAACTTAATGTTAATAGATGGGTTTTCAAGTAGGCAAATTAATTCAAGGTGCAAAAGGCCACAGACACACGTTACACGACATCCTTATTATTCCCTCCCCAGACACCTGTAGGATCCTACTGGTCATTCCTCCCACTGCGGACGTTAAATATCACAGTAGTAGAAAGACCATCAAAGCTTTACTTGAAACAAAATTGTCAGTGAACCTTGTCAATTCCCAGTAAAATAGGCAAACACAAATACTCAGGGCAATTGTTGGAAATGGCGTCAAGATTCTCTTGTATATTGAAAGTTTAACAATAGCAATTTTGTACTTACAATATATTTTTGTTGCGACTTGACATTGGCCTAACACTGTATTAACATTGGTCAAATTTTTGGATATTTGAGCCTGAAGAAAGGCTCCCCATCTCAAACCGTGCCTATTGAGGATCCTCTTGTTGACGTATCTGAGGTATTGTTTGATTTGAATGTATTTAGGTCTGAAAGTTGTTTCTGGAATTTACAAAATTGTAAAAATGATGGTATGAAACTTTAATTTGCTCATTCTGGAATTGTACGTAGAGCAGAAAATTGGTCTCTTAGCAACTGAGCATCTGGTTGAGATTTCAGAGCAGCTGCGGGGCTTCAATGTATTTTGGAAAAAAAATGGAGATGTTATTTTTTCCAAAGGTTGTGTTTTCTCCAGGCCAGATGTTTCCGTATTTTGTTCTGAAAGATGCCGATTTATTTTGACTTTGAGAAACTTTGACAAGCGCGCAAATTTGGGCGGAACATCTGGCTTTATTGTGTTTGAGACTCACCCTTTTATTTTTGGGAAGAAAAGATAGCAATCTCCCCGGGCTTTGACCCCTGGGTGGTGGATGCACGCGCCGCCAAAGGGGTGAAATAGGATCCCCTGCACGTCCGCAACCCCCTTCCCTCCGCTGCCTTGCATTTTCTGACTATAGGACTGATAGGAAAACCTCATTCTGCTCTCTGCCTCAACAAGGGGTTTGACTTGGAAACTTTTCCTGTGTGTGAAATTTTGTACTTGTAAAATTTTGTGAAAATGTTCAAATTTTATTTTGTGATTCAAACTGCATTGTGTGCTGCGCATTTGTAAAAGATCTCCGTTTTTATTTGTACGGTTGTATGAGATCCTGCTGCGGTTAATTTTGATTTAGTTGTTTGTGTCTGTGTCTGACATGTTCTTTTTGTCAAAATTGTTTCAGGCAGGGATGTGAAGCCCCAATACTCTAAGTTGTTGTAAACCGTACTTGTCAAAAATTGTACAAGGTACAGTAGGCACTGTATGCCTAAAAATTGTGTCGGAACTGAAAATAAAACTGATGTGAATAAGCTGTAAAAAGCTCAAGTTCACCTTTCATTTTGTCACTGGCCAGTACCGGCTATCCGCCTGTCTTCTCCAAAAGCGCAATCGCCCTGAAGACGTTATGAACCCTCAACAGGGTGCAGGAACAACTCGTCTCCAGATTTTATAAATCAGCAAACCAGCAACATCAAACATCTTTGCGCGTTTTGAAAGATTGACGCAGTTAAACAACACCAATCGGCGCTGTAAACTTAGGCCGGTTGAGAACTTTAAATCTGGATCTTTCAATGGTGCTTTGGACCGGATTCAAGAAGTTTCTGTGGTGATGCACCCGCGCGAAACGTGAATGTTTCCCTACAAATAAAGTCCTGGGTTTCCAAGAAACTTTCAGGCTGTGAGAAAAACTAAGTGAATTTGTGATGTCCAACAAGAACAACTCCCAGCAGGGCTCTTCCAAAATGGAATCGAGCTTAGGGGAACAGAGGATCACAAGATCCATGATGCAAAAAGCCACTCAACCCTCATGTCAGAAAGTGAGGAGGAAGGAGTTGCCCAATTAAACATCTCTGGCAAGCCAATCGACGTCCAAAACGCCTGCAATACCTTGGAGGTGATCATCGGGAAAACTACATCCATCATCAAAGAAATCCAATCTTTTATCAGTGAGTCAACCCCTGATTATGCGCGAGGCAGAGCTTTTAAGTCAGGGTAATTTTTGGGTAGCTACAGGGTCAGCAAGGGTGGAATTTGTGTCCCAGGCAGAGCCTGATGATGTGGGAGAGTTAGAAATGGTTAATTTGTGGATAAAGCTAAGGGGGGAGCTGCTAGGTCGAAAAGATCTTATTTTGAATAAGTTGAGCAAACCTGCGGCCGATTTGGATGTGACTCTCTGCGAAGAAGCCAATGAATCTTGTATAACTGCTTGACCCGTGTTTATTGCTCCGCCTGATTCCTGTATTGGGAATGGGAGATCTCCATTGTCTGTTACTCAATTGAGGAAAATAATTACGGGAAAGCTCAAGCTTGTTGAATTGAAGCTTTCCAGCTTCCTGAGCGATCCCACTGATGGTGTTGAGTTTTGTTCTTTTAAGAGAGTTGTGAATGAATGCTCCCCAATGATGTGTGAATCTTACTACAAAAACACCATTGAAATTAGTAAGGGCAAATTCGTTGAGTTAGTTATTTTCATTGGGGAGGGACAGGACTTGTTAGACTCCGCCAATGAGGCGCTGAGCAAATTCGGTGATGTATTTAATCCGCGGGCCTCACCAGCCCTCCCAGTTCCATCAGCTGACAACGGCCAGGCTGAGAGGTCAAGATTGATGCAGAGATTTCTGGAAGACCAGGAAGCTCAGTTTCAGTCGCTCTCAAGTTGCCAGGCTAAGCCAGCTGTTCTCGATCCTGCCATTGTAGGTTCTAGAGAGGAAATTTCTGACCCAATGGAAAAACATATGACCCATCTTGTTGGGGCAATGACCTCTGCGTTTGAAATCACTGCTAGATGCATTGAGGACGCTGTCAAGCCCCCCCCCCCCCCCCCCCCCCCACCCCCCCCCCCCCCCCCCCCCCCCCCCCCNCCAGCCCCCCCCCCCCCCCCAAAGGAAATAGAAATGGAGTGGATCATTCCCTCCAAAGATATGAAGAAGTTTGATGGTGACGTTATGGAATACTCCTCTTGGAGAGACAAGCTTAGAAATTCTTATCTTAGTAACCCTAGATGTTCTGAGCTCAATAAATTTGAGATCATCCAGGATCTGCTGTCAGGAAGACCTTTAGATTTGCTCCAACATCTTCCCAGGGTGGACGCCTCGGCAGCCGAAGCCCTCAAGATCCTAGATGATAGGTACAACTTGATTGAGTTGCTTGAGGCAGAGTTAGACAACAGGTTAAGGGCAGTCAAGCCTCTGAAATTGGGAAAAGCTAACGAGTGGGAAGACTTCGCAACCCTCCTGGGGGTTGCTGTCACTCAATTTTCAGAGCACCACCCAAAGGAAAATTACAATTCAACTGCCAATTGATTGGTGGCCAAGCTACCCAAACACCATCAGCTTGAGTGGGTAAGGAAAGAGAGTCTTGCATGCAATAAAAACCTGATAGGGGTGGAGAAGCTGCGTTTGTTGCATGAATATGTCAGGAAAATTGTGAATGAGTTTCTCATGATTCAAAAGATCCCCAAAGAAGACGACTCTAGTCCCAAATCCAAGCCTCCTAAAAAGGCAGAGCCCACCAAGAAATTGGTGAAAGAAGGTAAGTATGCTATGGATGAAAGTCCTGCAAAGGGTGATGTATCAAAAGAGTCTGATTCAAAGCCTTTCAAGGCCCCGACTAAATGTTCAATGTGTTCTGAAGCTCATACTTTGGATAAATGTGGCCTATTTGCTAAGCTTGCAGTTGACGACAGAATGCTGAAGGCCTTTGAATATGAAGTATGCTTCAATTGTTTGCAGAACCACAGTCGGTATAATTGCTCAGTACATCACCGCTGCAAAGCAGATCCCCAGTGTCGAATGTGGCACCATGCTCTGCTCCATGGAGCATCCAGTTTAACGAAGCTTCTGCCTGCCAAAGAAGAGACTGTTCCAGTCTCAACCATGGTGGAAGTCCCCATTATGAACTGTGCGGATCTTAGATCCCTGTTCGGAAGTCAGCAAACCTTGAGGTTGATTGCCCTCAATGTGAAAGGGCCCAAGGGTGGGGTCAAGAGGGTTTCAGCCCTCCTAGATTCGGGATGCACCAGAATGTCCATTCAGGACAATCTGGCTCAAGAACTTGGTTTAGTGGCCACCGTCAGTGGTTCTATTCTTGTGCAAACCGCCATTGGAGTGTCCTGTCGGGCTGTGGCTAACGTCAGTTTCTCTTTCAAGGGACCTGGCAAAAGCAACTGGTTTCAAGCCAGAGATGCAGCATCTGTAAAGAATTTGGTAACCCCCCTTCCAAGGTAAACTGGCAAGAATGGATCCTCAAAAATCCAGAGTTTTCGGACGTCCAATTGCATGCAAACGCCAAAGGTAAGACTCAGGTAATTATTGGCGTGGACAACAAAATACTCATGATGCCGATTCCCCACACCACCATCCTGCATGGTAAAGTATTGGCATATTGCACGCCCCTTGGCTGGACCATCTCTGTTTCAGTCAATACTGAGGATGGAAGTGTGGACAGTTTAGTCCCTGTGTACTCTTCTTGGGAGTCCCCTCACGTTAGTCAAGAATTACTTCAAGAATTTTGCGAATTCAACTCTTTAGAGACTTTGGGCATTCAAATTGGCACCCCTGGCTTGGAGTATGACCAAGTCAGGGACATGAAAGAATTAGATTTGCTGCTCCAGGTAAGAAATGGATGTTTTGAAGTGGGTATGTTATGGAAACCCACCAGGGAGATCCCTCCTTTGGTTGGGCAAGCCCTTTGACAAGCAGAGAGTATGCGAAATCGATTGAAGAGAAACCCAAAGCTCTTGACAATTGTGCGCAAGGGCTTTGAGGATGATTTGAAGAAAAATTATATCAGTGAGCTTTCAGCAGCTCAGGAACAGCTTTTTATGAATTCCAGATTCCACTGGGTTCTCCCGTGGATGATAGTATGTCATCCGGACAAACCCGACAGGCCAAGGCAAGTACTGGATGCCGCAGCTGTCAATGGGGATGTCTGCCTCAATTCCATGCTTAACAAGGGACCTCAGGTCCAGCCAACTGTTGCTGGTGTCCTGCTCCGTTTCAGGCTCCAAAAAATTGTTGTCAATGCTGATATTACCGAAATGTTTCCTCAAATCCTTGTAAGACCAGAGTATTGCTCCAAACTCATGTTTGTCTTCAAAGACCCCGAACAGGGGGAGCGATGGTTTGTGAGTAATTGCCACATCTTTGGGGAGACTTGCTCCCCAGCGGTAGCAAATTTTTGTGTTCAAAAAGTAGGAGAACTGGAGGCAGGAACTAATCCAGCTCTGTCTTGGATTACTCAAAAAAGTTTTTACGTCAATGATTTGTATGCGGGTTTCAATTGTATTAAGGAGGCAACCAAGGCTGTTAAATATATTGATCAGGCCAAGTCTAAGTACGGGTTCATACTAACCAAATGGAAGTCCAACTTCCCCGAGGTTCTGAAATGGATCCTGAAAGAGAGACTGGCTAACAACAAGAAATTGATCAGGGAGGGATCCTCCTCCAAAGCTTTGGGCCTTCTGTGGAACCCTAACGAAGATCTTTTTGGTTTTTCATGTCAGAAAAGGATCAATGCAGATGGTAAGTATGAAGGAAAGTCCGCGGGCATGTCAGTCTCTGAATACCTCTCAGTGTTTGCCTCTCTTTTTGATCTGAAAAGATTTTTAGGACCGTACACCTTTTCCGGGAAGTTGGTCTTTCAGAGGGTGTGGGCTCAGGTACAGAATTGGCATGAAAAGATGCCAGAGGATTTTGTGAAGCTGTGTGAAAAATGGATGCAAGGAATTCCCACTATGAAATCTTGGAGGGTACCCAGGTGGTTGGGTTTTGACCTCAATCAGCCTGTGGAGTTGCACATCTTCAGTGACGCCTCAGAGAAAGGTTACGGTGCATGCGCTTACATGAAGCAAGGAGGTACCCCCAGGCTTATTTTTGCCAGATCCCATATTGCCCCCACAAAACCCATTTCAATTCCTCGTTTAGAGCTCCAGGGTTGCGTAGTGGCCAAGCATCTGGCCGAATTCCTTTTGTTGGAAATGTCAGAAGTCCCTTGGTTTAGGATTTTTTTTTGGACTGACAGCATGGTGGTTCTGGGGTGGCTACGCAACCCTGCCTCAAAGTATGCTACTTTTGTGGCAAATCGCGTAGGGGAAATTCAAGAATTTTTGGACGAGTCAAAGGGAAGAATTCACGCGGAATTCAGACATATTGGTACTAAATTCAATCTGGCTGATTTACTCAGTTGCGGTACCTCTGCAGAGGAATTAACTTCTCAGGAAAGGTTCTGGGTGGAAGGGCCCGAGTTTTTGGCAGGGCTGGAGGAAATCTGGCCTGCTCAACCCAAATCATTGGGTAAGATCAAGGATGAAATGAGGCCTGACACCCTGAAAAAGGATTTGTTTGTGATCTCTGAGCAGGAGTATCTTTTTAAAGATCTTAACCACGTCTCAGAGCTGGTCCTGCCCAAGGAGCATGGGGATGTGGACAAGCTGAAGGAATTGGAAATCAGATGCATCAAGGAAGCCCAGTCTCATTTTTTTGGGGCTGAGCTGGAAAAAGTAAGAAAGGAATCTAAAGTTTTGCTGAAGTCTGGACCTTTGTCTGGATAGATAATTTGGTTAGATGATGACGGTGTAATCAGAAATATAGGGCGACTGCAGAATGTTGCGGGGATCACGGAGCAGCAAAAGCATCCAATCATCCTCCCCAAGTCTGCCCCTTTTACTTGTCTGGTCATCCAAGATGTCCACCGAAGCCACGTACATGCGGGAGCTAAGGTGACCCAATCTCTGATTAGGCAGAAATTTTTGATTCAATGTATGGTTTGTACCATCCGCAAGGAGCTTTTCTTGTGCCCAATTTGTCACATGCAAAACTCCCAAATTATTAAGACCGTTCTTGCCCCTTTACACTGGAATAGAGTTGAAGAAGGATCCCTGCCTTTCCATCATTGCGGAGTCGATCATTTTGGGCCCATCATGGGCAAAGGAAATGTTAAGGTGTGGGGTTTCCTTTTTATGTGCCTGACTACCCAGGCCATTCATCTCAATGTGTTTCAAGGCCTGTGTGCGGATAAACTTTTGATGGCTTTAGAAAGGTTTGTTTGCTGCCAAGGTCAACCTAGGGTGATCTGGAGCAATTGCGGCACCGCATTCATTGTGGGGGCCAAGGAATCTGCTAAGATGTGCCCCACTGAGGTCAATGATCAGTGTGTGGCTAGATGGAGAACTGAGTTTTGTACGAACCCCCCAGGATCCCCCCATTGGGGAGGGTCCTGGGAAAGAATGATTTGAGATATTAAAAAATGTCTTTCCCATTGTACCCTGAATATGCAGTGGTCAGTGGATGTCTTGAACACCTTCATGATCAGAATTGAATATATTTTGAACCACAGGCCCCTTTGTATCAACGACAAGGGCAACCCTCTGTTGCCTGCTATGATTTTGCAGCCTGTAGCTTCTCCTCCTAAGCTCAGTGCTATTGAAGGGTCTGGATTTAAAATGCTCCGGCACATCGAGGAGATAGAAAAATTGTTCTGGAAACTATGGAGGTCTTTGTACCTTCTCATGCTTAATTTGGAGCTTTGCATTGGAAGGAAACGCCTAACACAGCTCCAGGTTTGAGATCCTGTGTTGGTGGATGACAGAAAAGGAAATGTTTTTACAGATAAATGAACCACAGGTAAGGTATCAGCAGTACATCCTTCTGTGGATGGCGTGGTTTGCAAAGTTACTGTCCGAACTTCTGATTGCGTTTATGAGAGGGGTACAAATTGAATTGCCATTGTAGAATCTGCCGTTTTGAGTCGGGATGCATGGAAGCCAGTAAGTTCTTAAAAAAGCTGACCTGGCTTATGGGGAGTGTTGGAAACGGCATCAAGATTATCTTGTAAATTTAAAGTTTAACAATGGTAATTTTTTACATTTTTGTTGCAACTCAACATTGGCCTAACATTGTATTAACATTGGTCGACTTTTTGGATATTTGAGCCAAAAGAAAGGCTCCCCATATCAAACCGTGCCTATTGGGGATCCTCTTGTTGACGTATCTGAGGTATCTTTTGATTTGAATGTATTTAGGTCTGAAAGTTGTTTCTGGAATTTACGAAATTGTAAAAATGATGGTATGAAACTTTAATTTGCTCATTCGGGAATTGTACGTAGAGCAGAAAATCGGTCTCTTAGCAACCAAGCATCTGGTTGAGATTTTGGAGCAGCTGCGGGGCTTCAATGTATTTTGGAACGGAAATGGAGATGTTATTTTTTTCAAAGGTCGTGTTTTCTCCAGGCCAGATGTTTCTGCATTTTGTTCTGAAAGACGCTGATTTGTTTTGACTTTGAGAAACTTTGACAAGTGCGCAAATTTGGGCAGAACATCTGGCTTTATTGTGTTTGAGACTCACCCTTTTATTTTTGGGAAGAAAAGATAGCGATCTCCCTGGGCTTTGACCCCTGGGAGGGGGCGGATGCGCGTGCCGCCAAAGGGGTGAAATCGGATCCCCCTGCACGTGCGCAACCCCCTTCCCTCTGCTGCCTTGCGTTTTCTGACTATGGGACTGATAGGAAAACCTCATTCTGCTCTCTGCCTCGACAAGGGGTTTGACTTGGAAACTTTTCCTGTGTGTGGAATTTTGTACTTGTAAAATTTAGTGAAAATGTTCAAATTTTATTTTGTGATTCAAACTGCATTGTGTGCTACGCATTTGTAAAAGATCTCCGTTTTTTATTTGTACGGTTGTATGAGATCCTGCTGCGGTTAATTTTGATTTAGTTGTTCGTGTCTGTGTCTGATGTGTTCTTTTTGTCAAAATTGTTTCAGGCAGGGAAGTGAAGCCTCAATACTCTTAAGTTGTTGTAAACTGTACTTTTCAAAAATTGTACAAGGTACGGTAGGCGTTGTATGCCTAAAAATTGTGTCGGAACTGAAAATAAAACTGATGTGAATAAGCTGTAAAAAACTCAAGTTCACCTTTCATTTTGTCACTGGCCAGTACCGGCTATCTGCTTGTCTTCTCCAAAAGTGCAATTGCCCTGAGGACTTTACAAACCCTCAACAGGGCTCAGGAACAACTCGTCTCTGGATTTTATAAATCAGCAAACCAGCAACATCAAACATCTTTGCGTGTTTTGAAAGATCGACGCAGTTAAACAACACCAATCAACGCTGTGAACTTAGGCTGGTTGAGAACTTTAAATCTGGATCCTTCAGGCAATAGCAGCCCAATTTCACAAAAGAGTTTCACAAAGTAATTTGGTTGCAAATTCAGGCTGAAATTACAAAATTACTCACTGGTCTCATGCTAAGGGAGATCAATAATTGATTAAGATATGAAATCGGACATTAAAATCTTGCTTCATAAGTCCCTTCCAGTCAGTCTTGGTTAATCTTCCATATAGCATGATAGACTAGCATAAGCATACAATCAGGTTGAACACACTTAGCCAAAAGTCTCTTCTGTGATATGTGCTTCCCCTAGCTTTGAGCATGCAATGTCAATCACCAACCCACTCAATCCAAAATTGTACGTGGAAGAGTGTCTTTAGAACAAAGCTGGATGGATTAACTCAACTTTCAAACAATCAAATGGGGTATGATCCTGACTTATGTACTATGCATGCTCTACACAGTATAATACAGTACAGTACAGTACAATGAAAAAATAATATATTTGGTGTACTACAGCATGTCTCAAATAAGAAAATAACTCCAACTAAGAACACTACTAATTCCTATGGTCACAAGAACCATTTCAATGAAAACTTTCCAAGAAACCATTGTCAAGCAATTTCTTTTAATGAGCTGCTGTTCTCCAGAGGTGTGTTCAGTGAGAAATGTTGTGCAGGACCAGTAATTCAACCAGCAAACTTCAAGCCTTCGAGAGAGTGAAAACATTCCCAAAATTTCAGAGGTGGGGATGAGAATTGCAAAAAAAAGAAAATTTGAGCAGTTGGATGTTGCCCTGCTTCTGAATTATGATGCACACTTGCTGGATGCCTGCCTCATGGCTCCTGGAACCACCCCCTGCCAAAAAACGTGTTCTGGCTGACAGGATGGTTCCATTTCAGTTTTTTCTAATTGATCACCATGTTCAGGCAGATGTATGCTCAAAATGGTGCACTTCAGCCTGTATCAGTGAATTTCCATGCTTATTTTGGATGGCTTTTTGTTGTACCTTGTGATGATCATGAAATGGTACCTTGGCTAACTCATGAAATGGGACCTTGGCTGACTTTTCCACTCATGTATTGCAGAATTTCTCAGCTCAAACTTTCCAACATGACAGGTTTGCTCATTGATCCATGAGGCTGCAGGATCAAGGCAGGCAGTAAAGCCTCACTAAAGGTTTTCCTAGTGCTTGCAATTGATAAACTGGCACTAGAAAAAACAACTACTCATTTAATTGTAAGATGTATCCTATACTGGTTTACTTGCTTTCTGCGTGAAAACAAAATGGATTGGCAGAAGAATTTCAGAGTCATCCCCAGCCTCAGAAACCTGCTTCATTCAAACCAAGAAGTTCTTGCATTCTCTAGGAAGGTACTTCAGGAAATGCAGTTATTAGCTCATAACAAACAAACATTTTGCTATGACAAGATAAAATCATTGGAACATCGAAATTGCTCCGTTTATTCTGTCAAAGTCTGAGTATCCATAAACCAGACACAGGATCTTCTTTAATATGTGGATATATGGCTGACTGTCTTTTCCTTCTAACTCCTCAACCCTCCAAACACAATAATATGCAATGGTGGAATGAGTGGTGGATTCATCAGGCAGAGTCACCATCATCCAAAGTGGTACAAATATTCTTTGATTTATACAGGACATTCATGAACTAGCTTGGTTAGCTGTTTTTCAACAGATCCTTCTTGGAGTTTGGTGCATTATTTCTCATAACTTTTAGTTTTTTGTATTTACAAATACTCCCATCACCTTTTAGGATTCAATGAGAATATTCTGAAAAAATGAGGTTGGTTTTTGCGATTATACTTAAAAACCTTGTACGGAGAATAGTGTCGATATAAAGAAAGGTAGAACTTATAAATAAACCGAACCAGTATAAGACTTGTTAGTGAAACGTTGAACGGAGACTGAAGAATATCCTTTTTTTTTGCCTGAATTGATCAAGTAATACCTGATGCACTATGAGTTACTTCCAGACTGAATAGGTGAGAGCCAAGTTAAACAATTCCCCACTCTCATTGCTCACACAACCTGATACTGTCCTGCCCAAAGGGGCTTGATACACAAGCACCTCTACCTGCATTTGGGTGGTGCCTGGGGCTTTGGTATAATCAATTCTGATACAGGTAAGACTTGATGCTTGCTCAAATTACTTCCATGGATAACCCACATTGATGGATTTTTGGTTTATTTTTAATCCACTTCCTGTGGCCAATTAACTTCCATACTCACTGGTTTAGACAGTGTATACATCGTAAACACTATATTTCGTCAAAAGGGGTGGACACGGAAACTTTACTTTCCAACGTAAGGGGTGACGACACGTCCTATGTGGATACCGGTATTTAAACCGAAATACTACCAATGGGTTTAACAGACAAGCACAATTCCCTGGTAAGACTCCCTTTCATTCATGTCTGGGTGCAGCCCAAAGCCAGCGGTCATGGTACACTTACAGAATTAAAGAGTGAGTCTTGAGCAATGCAGACTATCATGATGTAAACCTTTCTCACATGCACACATCACTTGCAGTTTAGCTAGATCATCACAGGCAATTAAGGGTTTGATCATTCTCCAAAGGATTCTTGCTCTGCCTATTGTCTTTGGATCAATGGAAGATCCCTACATTTGCCTTCATTATTCACCTAATGACTTGTCTGATACATGCACCTTATGTTCATCATTCGAACACTCATCTGTACCTTGCTTTGGGCTCAAGCTTAACAAAGACATCAGAATTGTGTGAGTTTTTTTTTATTGCATAGCACACAACTCTCCTGCCCTTGGACAGAGGTTGGGTTGGTTTCTTCCCCAAGAACATATTTGCCTGGGAGAATTACTTGGTATTTAATTTGTTATTGTGCTTCAGAAAACTCTCTTAATAATTTCTAGCAATTGTTAGCTGCAGATTCTCTAGTTGTACTTTCAACAGTTGGTAACGTTCATGCAGATGATCTGTGACAAGGAAGAAACCCACGATCTGGTTGCTTTCCTATTTCCACACATTGTACAATCTTCTGCAGTCTAAACTTTTGAAAATGCTGGGTGAAGAGGGTGTCATGGTCATCTCATCTTTGCCTGTTGAGTTTAGGGTTATGACCATGATAACAAGGTGTATGAAGCTTTCTCAATGTGAGGCATTGTCAATCCTTACAGCTGGAAACTTCGGGTTTTTTCTGTCCTCTGTATGTTATCATAGAAATTCCCCTAGCATCCACTCCTTAATTTTTTTGTTTGGTGATTCTTTCAGCTGTTTTACTTTTGAGAGGCTTTTTGTATTTTTCCAAGCCTCCTGGGTCTTTCAATTCTCAATTAATAGTTCTAGAGGCTCTAGAGTCTAGACCACTGTCTGCTTGGAAAATGAGTTCAAGTATATTTTTATCACTTCCCTCAATTGTTTTGTCTGAATGATCCTTGTTATGTTGAATGTTTGCTCAGATTGATTTTTACGAGAGCATCTGGCAACTAACATTTGTGAGTATGCCATAGTTTTCATTTAAAATGAAAATTTGTGAATTTTCAGGCTATCATCTTCATCATAAATATATGAACAGGGACTGTTGACCTCTGGTCATGACAACATTTGAACAACTTTGGGAAAACAATTTTTTCGAAGCCAGAAGTGTATTGTGAGTTGCCCTAGCAGACAGTTTTTAAAAATTCTTGTCAGGCCTGCCTGAAAGTCTGATGATAGTAAGATCTGATTATGACTTGGCTGGATCAAACAAGTCTTCCAAAATGGATCAAAATTTTCTCTATTCTAATTTCTACATAACAGCTTTAATTTTAGCATCAAGTAACTGCAATATGATCTTAGACATTCCTCATGCAAACAAGCTGCAATTTGCCTAGCCCAATGTCCCAAATGATGAATCCAAAAGGAAATAGGCTGAACCAACTCTGTAACATTCTCAGGGCCAGCGCGACCGTATGTGCAGGTTGTTCACTGCACAAAGGCGCCACAATTTGGGGGCGCCAAAATGGGCTTTGGGCCCTGAAAAATGTGCACCTTCTTTTGGGTGTTAGTGCCCATTTTGAAGCAAATACATGGGTCTGTGGCGCCCATAGTTTGGCACCACCAGAGAAAAAGGAGATGCAAACCTAACAATGCAAAATTCTTGTTTTGGCGCCCTCTATATCTTAGTACCTTTTTAAAAACAAAAATCAGCAGGTCATTCAATGATTGTGCAAAGCAAAGAATGGCCTTACTTTTTTTCAAATGTTCTCATTAAAAAAGCAGGCAAATCAATGGTAGAAGCAATTCATTTTGAAACATCAGCAAAATTCAAATGCTTCACCTGGTGGAGTGACCCAGACCAAAATTTATTTGATTACCATGGAAACCATTTTTTCAGAAACCAGCAATGAATATAAAAATAGGGTGCTCATTGTAATTGGGATTAAACTTACAGAAAATATTTCTTATGCAATTCATACATGAAAAATATGATTAGAAAATTTTAGGCATGATTCAAACATTACAATCAAGATTTCAAATGCATCAATTTTGAATTAGTCATAAATTACAAACAATTATAATGATTTCTTCCCCTTTCCTTTGTATTGAGCATGTAGCTAAAATTCTGTAAATGCCTAAAAATTACTTGTAAATTTCTTAAGTTTTCATGATGCAGCAAAGATTAATTTTGACAACTGTTTGCACAAATGCTGCACTGCTCAAATTAGCTCAATAGGAATTGCGACTCAAGTCATTCATTTCATGAATGCTATATGATATGCCTTCTCACCCCTGTAAAGTAAAAATTCTCAGAACACTCCATTAAAAATAATGTGAATTTAAAATTTTCATCAGCTAAAATTAAAATGGACAGCTGTTGTATAATGGTTCCCAATATTATGGTATGAATGCTCTCTTCTATACTAGGAATGGTAACTTTTTTCAAAGGTATGCAAAGGTACAGGGGACTGAAATCATCATGGGTTTCTTTCTCAGGGGTACATTTGTACCCCTGAGAAAGAGCTAAATTATGCCGTATTTACTGGAGTACCACGCACCCTTGAGTAAGGCGTGCACCCCCAAATTTCTGGGCAGAAATTGCCCAAAAAGTTATCCCCATGTATGACGCGCACCCCAGTTTTTGCTAACAAAAATTTTTCTTGAAAATTTTTTATAATTAAAAATGGAATTAACTAGCAGAAGAATTTTTAATTCAGATGATTTCTTCATTACTTTCAGCACAATATACACAACATTTCACTGTAAAATTGAAAGTACTGTATTCCCACTGCTGCAAATGGCCAGAGTTCTGATAAATTCTAAGAAAAAAATCTCATGTCTATCCTGTTAGGATCTAATTTCAAAATTAATTGTTTTTGCTTCCTCCTTTTTATTTTTCTACTTGAGCAGCGGTAAAATGTTCTGGCTTTTAATGGCAACTATCCCTATGATAAATGACAATTTGCTACATCCTTTACTTCCTGTTGCATCTCAGATACAGTTTTTCAATTATTCCAGGAAAATCGTGCTTCTTGAGAGTGATATTTTAATGCTATCCCTTCAACCATTATTCCAGCATAAATGATGAGACTGGGGGCACCATGCATTTAATCTCAGATTTGTTTAAAATTTACTGTACTCACATATGACAAGCAAAAAAATTGATTGAAATCCAAAAAGTTTGATCAAAATTTTATCCTTGGGTACCCCACGCACCCTTTTTTCCAGTTTGAATTCTGGAAAAAAGTTGCACGTGGTACTCAAGTAAATAAAGTGGCTTATACTCATTATCAAATAACAAAAGAGTGGAGCAAGTGCACAAACACTATTCTGGTTGAAATGACACTAAACAAAATTAATTTCTAGCATTCATGATCTGGACTTTTTTTCAAAACAAAAATCCTTTTTTTAGAAAGTGGATTGGTCCTCAGGATAATGATTATATGAATACAGTATAAAAGAACTTGGACTGAAAGTTGAAAACAAAATTTTCAGATATTTCACTGGAAACTTATCAGTGAAATGACCAACAGCCAAACACAATTTAAGCAATGCAGATTTTCTTGCAACAAACTTATAGAAAATTCAAAAACATTCTTTTGGAACAATTTTTATTCTATTTTTTATTATAGAAATGTTTCTGGTTTCCAGCAGCTTTTTCTTAGGAACCATGGAATAAAATATATTTCTAACAAACTCCTTGTTGCCTGCAATCTCAGTACATTTTAATCAATTTTTGCCTTGCTTATGCTGTGCATGGTATACAGCAGTGTGTTTTAATAGTGTAAAATTGAAACATTTTCAATCATTTTAAATTTTACAATCATTTCTATCAATTTTTTTCATCATAATGATATTCAAGTGCAAAATTGAACTTATAAATAAAATGAAGTTTTCATTTTTTAAACATTTTTTTAACACTTTGATTTTTTCAAAGGGCGCCTAATTTGTTCTTGCACAAAGGCGCCACCCACCCCAGCGCCGGCCCTGAACATTCTATCAATTCAGCTTTCCTGAAAACTGGATGAAATCTCTCATGTTTGTCTCATCTTTTGCATGATGAGCAGGGTTATGACCACAAAGTCCAGTAGATATAATCTCTGCAAATCTTTCCATGGAAATATCCACTCATTTTCTAATCCTGATTTTCAAGTGATTTTCTTATCATCTTTATTTGACTGCCTGCTTGAAAGCAGTGGTTGAAATTCCCATCAGCTATGTTACCTGGGTCAAAATTGGATTGGGAGGTTTGCCAAACCTTAAAGGTATGTGGGATAAAGTCCCCTGAATGGGTGAATGGTAGTGTTTACCAACCCATCTTCCACCTGATCTGAGAGTGGGTGAAGTTTGCCCACATTACCAAAACTATTACTGCTGCTCCAGAAACCCCCCCCCCAAACCAAGGAAATTTGAGCAACTTTGCTCTACAGAAGACCAACTTGAAGCTGGACAAGATCATGGGAAAGATGGCCAAATTATTGACAGAACAGTTTCCTTGGTTGGTGAGTTGACTGCAAAAGATTGTACAATGGGTGGAAATAGGAAAGCAACCAGATCGTGGGTTTCTTCCTTGTCACAGATCATCTGCATGAACGTTACCAACTGTTCAAAGTACAACTAGAGAATCTGCAGCTAACAATTGCTAGAAATTATTTAGAGAGTTTTCTGAAGCACCATAACAAGTTAAATCCCAAGTAATTCTCCCAGGCAAATATGTTCTTGGGGAAGAAACCAACCCAACCTCTGTCCACGGGCAGGAGAGTTGTGTGCTATGCAATGAAAAACATCACTTACACAATTCTGATGTCTTTGTTAAGCTTGAGCCCAAAGCAAGGTACAGATGAGTGTTCGAATGATGAACATAAGGTGCATGTATCATACAAGTCATTAGGTGAATAATGAAGGCAAATGTAGGGATCTTCCATTGATCCAAAGACAATAAGCAGAGCAAGAATCCTCTGGAGAATGATCGAACCCTTAATTGCCTGTGATGATCTAGCTAAACTGCAAGTGATGTGTGCATGTGAGAAAGGTTTGCATCATGATAGTCTGCATTGCTCAAGACTCACTCTTTAATTCTGTAAGTGTACCATGACCGCTGGCTTTGGGCTGCACCCAGACATGAATGAAAGGGAGTCTTACCAGGGAATTGGGCTTGTCTGTTTAACCCATGGCCATAGGTGTATCCTGCACAGCAGTGGGGAATGCAACCTTTCATTTCAAAGGCACAGGTGGGAAAAACTGCTTTATATCACAAATGCTACATATGTGACAGATTTGGTCACTCATACATTCAAATTTTTTTCCTATAAGAAGTCAGAGGCAAGTTGCAAAGTGATTGTTCAGAATATGACCAAGCCAAATAAATATTCAAGATGGAAAGAAATATAGCTGTGATAAGAGGCATGTTCCAAAAATTCATATTCTGCAAAAACCAACCTCATTTTTTCAGAATCTTCTCATTGAATTCTAAAAGATGATGGGAGTACAGTCAACCCCTGTCTAACGGACTTGATTTGTGCAAGGGATGAGTCTGTTAGACAAAAAGTCCTTTACAATTACATAAAAAATTAAAAATTTCAATTTGCAACAGTAATTTCAAACCAAAAGAAGTCTGTTTGGCAGATTTTGTCTNCCAAACAGACTTCTTTTGGTTTGAAATTACTGTTGCAAATTGAAATTTTTAATTTTTTATGTAATTGTAAAGGACTTTTTGTCTAACAGACTCATCCCTTGCACAAATCAAGTCCGTTAGACAGGGGGGCCACTGTATTTGTAAATACAAAAAACCCAAAGTTATGAGAAACAATGGACCAAACTCCAAGAAGGATCTGTTGAAAAACAGCTAACCAAGCTAGTCCTGTATAAATCAAAGAACATTTGTACCACTTTGGATGATGGTGACTCTGCCTGATGAATCCACCACTCATTCCTCCATTGCATATTACCGTTTTTGAAGGGTTGGGGAGTTAGAAGGCAAAGCTAGTCAGCCATATATCTAAATATTATGGAAGATGCTGTGCCTGGTTCAATGATACTCAAACTTTGACATCATGAAAGGAGTAATTTTTATGTTCCAATGATTTTATCTTGCCATAGCAAAATGTTAGTTTCTCATGACCAAATAACTGCATTTCCTGAAGAACCTCTCTGGGGGATAAAAAAAAATATGCTTGAAGATAATGAAGCAGGCTTCTGAGGCTGAGGAATTCCTCTGAGATTCTTCTGACAATCCATTGGGACTATCCTCATCTTTTGGAATCTTCTGGCCAAATTCAAGAAAGAAGCTGAAAGCATGAGGTAAAGACTCCATTGCAAACCGAAGTCACTGGAAATTGAAGAACACAGCTTCAGGGATTTGAAAAAGAGGCGCATCTCCAAATTAATGAAGCTTTGGCACAAAAGCCTTATAAAAATCAAACAACACTGGGTATTACCTTGGATGATATTCAGTCATCTTCATAAACCTGTCAATACATTCCAAACGTCAAATACACAAACAGAAAATATGGGAATGTCTGTAAACTGCACACTAACAAAGGGCCTACAAGTAGCTCTCACCAATCTGGAATATCATTCAGATTTGGAATGATGAAGATTTTTGAAAGTAATTGTCAACTTCTTGTGTTTTTCTAACACTCTGGGATGAGAATGATATAAGAGTACTTGCCTGACCTGAGTGCGGACAGTCTGTTTGCAGATAAACAGGTGGACTCTTCAAAACAACAGGTCAAACAGGCCTCTAGGTTGAATTGAGAATGTTTGTTCATTTATGTACTCACATGGTCTCCAAGTTTCTCAGTGGTATGGATCAAGATTAACAGTTTAAAAAACTATCAGAGTATGCAATTGGGACAGGCTCTCCCATAGGATGGTGGAGCATGTGCTTGCACTTTATCTGTAAGAGTTGGTGCACTTGCAGGGTGCACTGGAGACTTTTTGCCCAGCTAGGAGATGTTTACCCTCAACATATGTCAAAATTAGGCTCCCTGTATGAGACTACCCTCAAGCAGGTCTTGAGAGGGTTCATGCAGACCACCCCAAGGGCGCTCAAGGTACCTTTGGGATGAACCATTTTAGGCTGATTTTATATTTTTTGCTGTATATCTTGCAGGTACCCATATATGGGTCATGCGGATAATTCTGCATTTTTTGCAATATTTTGTAAGCAAAAATTGATTGTGCTTCATGAGCAGAATTATGCCTCAGCAATTGACCCATATGGTTGCATCACTCCACGTGGTCTTTTCCAATCCATAGTGGAACAGCATTTGTAGTAGTCTTTCATGAGAACTACATTCAAGCAACTGAACTGGCCTACTTGCCCTTATCACATTTTGCCATTTCATTTCATTTTTGGTTTCTCAAACCTGCAAGTTCTGAGATGAAGGAAAACATTTTTATCCAGGGTGTGGAAACTTGCCTGGCAACCAGTTCTGGCCACTCATAGTTTTCTTCTTCAGGGGTATTAGTTTACAGCTCATAAAATTGCTGCAGGGGAGAGCCTCCTCAGCTGTAACCTAATACAGTATGTTGTTTCTGAAGGAACTGGATATATTGGAGGGGTCACATCCACAGGGGAATCACTGCACCCTTCCTTGTTTGTGCTCATGTTTCTGCAGCTGTTGTTTCCCATCTTGGGGGGGGGGGAATGATTCAGGGTAGGAAAAGCGACTTTTGAGCAGCCACGATTGCATTTGGCATGACTTGTATTTAACTTTTGTTGCGCAGAAGTGTCTGTACTTGTACATCAAAGTGTCAATTGATGCATCTTCAACCGCTGATGTACATATTTGTTATCTTGTTCGTCTCTTCAGGTATGTGTAATCCGGGCTATTCCTGTCATCAGCTCGCACAGTGCTTTGTCAACTTCATCCGAGGTTCAAGACTTGATCCAACATCCAGTAAACCATTTTGTTGCCCACCAATCAAAACATCAAGGATCAGCCGACCGTCATACATCAATTACCGTACGTGATAGACTCCCAGTTTCGTAAAAGTTCAGCAACTGAGACTCGGGGTTTCATGCGGGGAGATTTTTTTTTTTTTTTTGAAACTTGAGATGAATACCAATGGAGGCCGGGGGCTTCGGCATACTCCACAAAACAACTCAAGCTTGAATGAGGCGCAATAGGCGAATACTTTAGGGGGTTTCATGCGGGGTTACCCCGGGGGGTGGGGGGCCAGGGGGGGTCGTCGTCATATGGTACTAACGGTAGTCAGTTGGCGGTGCCCTTTTCGCCTCCTTGCAGGGGGGGTTAGTTGTTAGCGGGTCGGGATTGCAGCAGGAGAATGCGCCGGACTCCCATACACACAACCTTCAGCTGTCTTCCCTCTTCATGCAGGGAAAGTGACCCGCTCTGTTCTGTGTGGGACCAGGGACACCTTTTTTTCTTTTCTTTTTTTTTTGAGCCATAGAACCCACTGGGTCTTCACCTCCACAGGGGGCCAATCGCACCTGTCGGACACCCCAGATTCCTAAACCCGCCGCGAGTCCCTCACCAGGCCATGCAAACCATTCCCCAAATTCACTTCTGTATATGCATAGCATTGTCGGTGTTTGAGTGTTCCGTCGGTGCCGAGGAAATACTTCATGGAGAAGCACACGTGCCCAGCACTTGATTCATCGAGATGGAAAGAAAAGCTCACGACCTGGATTGTCCACGGAGGAAAAAAAGATTGAACAGAGCACTAAATTCTTCGTGTCGTCATCCTCATACTTCGTTGTGTTCAGCTCTGCCATGGGTTGCGTGGATCATTTATTCATCGCAGTTTCAAGAAACGCTGGTCCGGTCCACGCGCCGACTGACCTTACTTTATTTTTCATTTCCCGTCCGAGGACGAGAGGGAAACCCGGAAAAGAAACGGAACGGACAACGGAACTGCTTCCTGATCGTCGGCATGATGTGTGCCTGCGACTGACTGACTGGCTGGGTGTCTGTCTGTCTGCTCGCTTGCTTGCATGCTGCTCTCGTGTCGGTATAATGAATGCGTTCCTTGACTCGAATCCTTCCAGTCAAGGTCACGGACCACTGCTACCCAGCGGAGAGTTTGGGGTTGACGAGACCGGAAACGGGCCCAAGGCTCCCCAGAAAAGTCAGCCGGGTATTTTTCTCTCGTTTTTTTTTTCCTAATCTTTTTTCTTCCTGATTCCCATTTCCGCCGGCCTCTGCGCAGTAGTACAGTACTGTACTCGATCCTACTCGCAACGCCGTGTACCTTATCTCGGTTGGAGAAGAACGCCTCCGCATGCGTGTGTGTATTTGATTAAGTTCCCGCCACCCCTCCTGTGCTTGCTTCACGGGAAGTGAGGTTTGGAAGGGGGGGGGGGTTTCTCCTTGTTCCTTCTTCTGTTGGTCCTTTTTGGGCTCCGTCCTCATCCCTGCACACCCGTCTGTCTGTCTATTCCTGAACTGAAAGAACCCAACCACTCACTCACTCTATGGCCATAGCACAGCTGAATGTGCCCAATGGAGAAGGTTTTTCATCCACAAGTGTACTGTGTACTGCTCCTGAATGAAGGAATGGTTCCCGTTGGATATTGAAGTAAGCTGCATAATTTAATCGTAATGTACTGCAACTGTGTATGTTGATGTGAATTAGGATAATTTTAAAAGTTGAAATTTTCTGTGAATATGAATAGCTTCGTGAGTTGCAAAGATATCAAAATTTCAGAAAAATTAAAATGTTAATGTTAACAGAAATGATGGCAAAGCGTGAGTATGCATTCAACAGATTCGGGGGGGGGTGGGTAGATTAATTTTACATAACATTAGTTCAATTGAAATCCTCTGTGTGTGTTGGGGTCTTCACTTTAAATTGAACTGATTGTCTCAATGCGGGAAGGTGGGTTAGAATCACGTACAGTTCTTCCAGTTTCAAATTCCCCTCGTGGGTCTGTCCACAAGCACGGCACGGAGAGGGCCAGCACTGATTTGACTATACGGGGTTTAACGCTCTGTCCGGTCCACGCGCCCACTGACCTTACTTTTTTGATTCCGCTGGGGGACGAGAGGGAAAGAAACCCGGAAAAAAGAAACGGAACTGACGTGGACCAGATAAGGTTGTTGGCCAACGGAACTGCTACACGTTGCGTTGCGTGCGTGCGTGCGTGCGACTGGCTTGTCTGTCCGCCTGTGCTTCTGAGTTGGTAACGAATGCGTTCCTTGACTCGGATCCTTCTAGTCAAGGTCACGGACCACCGTTACCCAGCGGAAAGAGTTTCGGGCTGACCAGACCGGAAACGGGCCCAAGCCTCCGCAGCTTCTGCGTGTTGGCTGGCTCCGGAAGTCAGCCAGGTCCGGTATTTTTTTTTTCTTTTCTTCTTCCTGATTCTCGTTTCCGCCAATGCAATAATTCTTCCGTGGCCAATTAATTCGGCATTTGGGGACCCAACTGGATTGTTACGGGGTCTTTTCCTTCTTCAAGCGCATGCTAAATCAGATTCACGTCATGGCGTGTACTGCATTTTGATCGTTTTCGCCTTGAGTAGCATACATTCCTGCAGGACTCGCACTTGAATAGACAGTACCCCGCTTTGAAAAATTAAACTGAGGATATTTTCATTGTCAATAAAGTCATTCGTTTCCCCTTTCGGTTTGCGTCCTGAGCTCACGAGAGTAATCCGCAAGACGTGAACTTGGGGATGCGGAATTCTGCGTACTCTTACGCCAATCATTCGTATTGGACACGAAAACGCATGTGAAATCAGCACATTTGTGAGATAAATTGCGCAAACAGAAAAAGATTTAGTCTAAATTCTGCGCAAACGCTATGAACATTTGCATCAATATCAAGCAGAATACAGTGCAGTGGCATAGCATTTCGAAAGGGGAACAACTGATAATGTTTCATTAGTTGATTCAATTTACTCAGTTTATCCTTGTGTGCCGCAGCAGCATGACTTTGGCTTCCTTTTGTGCCATCTGAATATATAAACAAGATACCTGTATATACAGTACATAACTTCTATGTTAGCTTGAAAGTTAGAGTAGGAGCTACTGTATATACATCAGCTACTATCTGAACATTTGGACCAACATTTTGTCAAGTAAGTGCAACCACTCCTTGAACAAGAGACTGATTGATGAATCCACTACAGGAAAATATTATGACAAGAACCTTTCAAGGACTTCAGAAAAAGTTTGCTATAATGAATGATTTGTTATGATGACATTTTCAAAATTAATGACTTGAAAACATTTTCACATCATATCAATTGAATTTAGTAATTTACTGGTTGACCACACTTGTGATACAGTAATACGAAGCCCTTGTTGTTTATATTTTCCAGTATTCCTTAAGTATACAGTACTGTGGCTTTCAAGCTTGTTGCATTTCAAAAAACAGGTTTTTTTTCAATTCACAGAATACAGTACCTGCCTATAATCGATTAATTTGTGGTATTCTGAAATTTTCAGGTTTGTTTATGGTCATTTGACAAAATTAGTGATCTTTTGGAAAAAAAAACTAGCTTTAACCTTGCATTGCATCAGTTGAACCAGCCTCTTCATTCTGAGAGGATGATGTGTGGAACCACTCCAGCCATGATATAAGAACGGATCAGTCACATTTGGGATTGGAAATTCTAGACCATGCCACATTGCCACTCACCTTAGTCAGGAAATTTCTACACAGGAAAATCAATTGAAGAATCCTCAAATAAGTTTGTTATACTGCACTTGAATTGGGAAGTTTTTTTTCCCAGTGAGATTGTTTGAATATGTCCTCTACAGGTTTCCTCCCAGGACTGGAGAAATATGTTTGTTACACAGAAATTTTCAATGTACAACCAGATTCTAATTTATTTTCTCCAGCTCCTCCCAACTTTGTCTTGGTCAGAAAAAAAAGAAAGAAACACTGCTCCTGCAGAGAGGGCTTACTCTGTACAGTATACAGTATGAGCCATTCTCGGCTGAACAATGCGCCCCCATTATTACATGTGACAACGGGGTGAGAAAAATGAAAGAAAGCAGCTTCGCAGGCAATGTGCTCAGTAGACGAACCAACAGGAAAGGAAAAGAGGGAAATGAATGCAACGCTCCACACTGGAGAATTAACCGTGAATCTCGGGCTCCCGAAAGTGGGGTGAAGGTCAGGCCGACCAACACGGGTCCCGCTTGGCGGTGTAGCTAGCACATGTCATAGTTTTCCAGCCCAAGGAGGAATCACTTCTGTCCAGGAAACAGCAGCGAATTCCGTCTATTCAGTGCAACTTTCAACAGATTCCAGTGCATCTTGTTACAACACTTATTTTATTCCAATACAATGAAGCTTTTTCTCTAGTACCAGTAGAAATGCTGTACAGTAAATATTGTACTAAAACCCAATTCCAGTACGGTAGCATCTTGTTTGATCAAATAATTCATTACATTTAAGTCATTTCTAGGACTCACAAAAAAAAATAATAAAAAAATGTTTTTGAAGTCCTGACAGAAAGCCCTTAGAGAAATCATTAAAGCCATCCTGTCATAACAAATCTTCCCAATTCTGGTACAGTGGAATCTTGTTGCAACAATATCTCAGCATAACAAATGATAATTCACAATCAAGTTATTTCTTAGGAATCTGCACAATAGCCACAATGTTGGAAGATGTGGTTCCCAACTCAGCTATTCTACTGGTCCTAAAAGCTGCATTAAAACAAGATTTCATAGCATAAGAAACTTTTTAAAGGAATGTTCATTAGATCCTCCAGTTGGAAATTTCCTGACTAATGCATGTGGCACAGCCTGCAATTTTGGATCCTACATGTGACCAACTGGTTCTTCTTGCAGCATGAATGAAAGCATCAATAAACAACAAAACATGCTTCCCAAATGGTTCCACACATCTTTCTCCGAAAATTGTGAGATTGCTTAAACTCAGCATGATTGAAGCTTCTTTTTATTTTCAAGAAGATCACTCTGTTCTGCCAGAAAATCAACATGTAACTGATTACCGGCAAGTGTGATGTCAAAATGTTTTCCAGTCATCAATTCTGAAAATCCCACAACAACAAATTCTTCAGTGAAAAAAGAAAACTTGTCTTGAATTCCTTGAAAGTTTGTGGTAATGATATTATAATGCACTAGAAAACAAGTAGAAAACAAAACGAAAAATGTACAAGACTTATGCCACAATTGTTCGACCAAGTTGGGGGAAATGTCCACAGTAGAACCCCATTTTCACCCCGAGAATTCCAGCACTCGCTTTTCACGAGACATTAACAACGAGATCTGCATCTATTGTGTGTGGGCTATCGACTAGGGCAACCTAGGCGACAGATACCAAAAGACCCGGGCATCTGGAGTACACCTGCCTATCAACAAATCTGGAATAAATACAAAACCGAGCGCCACAAAGGACATTCCCGGCGTATTGAAAAAGAAAAGGCGCGTTCACACACACACATTCTCACAGCATAAAAAACATTCAACATCCCAACATCTTTTCATCCCAATATGACCAGTGAGATGCTCGGAAGCCCGTTGCGCCGAGGATCGCGGCGACAAACCATCTCTCGCATTAGTCGTCCAGTCCCGTCCGACACCAGCGGGCAACACTTGAACACGCATCCAGGCAGGAACAAAGAAGAGCGTCAGAAACCCCAGGAATTCTCTCGGTTGTCGGGAGCCCCCTTCACGAGCCTAAGCATTGTATTTCTCGATTCGTTTTCGCTTTTACAGTAATGCACACAGTGTACAGTATTCCCCAGCCCAAGGAGGAAAGGGAGGCGTCCTGTTGAAAAATTCCGTCAACGCGCACGCGATTCACCCAGCAAAAGCAGTTGGCTGTTCCCTCACAGTGGCTGCAATCCGACACCACCCGCGTGAAGAACCCACACCACCGAATATTGCCAACCGAAAAAGGAGAGAAAAAAAGGTTGGAATTTTTTGCCTCCAGATAAAAAGAACTCTAATCCCGACGGGCTTTTCATGCGTTACACACACATACACCAACGACATAACTCGAGAAACAAAATAAAAACATCCGGTGTTGTAAACTTGTAACTGTCGTGAGCGCCTACGGTACTTCATTCGTCCTCCTAAACATTAAATACTGTACTGTACTGTACACCAACACAGTACTAGCAGGGACCGTTCTCGTCGTGCTCATATAACTCGATTAGGTACAATGGGACTCCGACATACGGACAAATATTCGACTCAGGGACACTTGAAACTTGAACAAAATATCTGACAATGCCTTGAGATACACAAAATTTTCCCCAGAATTCGACAATAATATTTTTCTCAATTATTGATATTGGCTGACCACATTGAGCAGTGTAAACTCACAGAAATTGTAGAAAAAATTGCATTATAAAATTACTCCAATGCATAGTTGAAGACAGACTAATTTTGCATTTATTTTTTCAAGTTTCTTTTTTTTCCCATCATGTGTGCAAACTGCGCGGTATAGCTTGACTTGTCCTGGTTCTTTGCTCAGTGAGCTCCTTCTGAAGTCAAACCAGCGAACCACTCTGTGTGGCTTCTACTTGCACAGGTACAGTACAGTATTTCCTGCTTTAGGTGGAGGGAAAAAGATTGGTCAATTTTGGGAGGGGGGGCGATTAATGATAAACTGGAGACCTGTACCAATTAAAAACGTTTCCATTGTAGGCTATGGAAAAATTTGCTCCGACATGAAAGCACCCTCTAATCTAGGAACACAACAAGGTCTACCCATCAATGACTTCCGCATCTGGATCCCACGCCGTTCTTCATACGGGATGATGCAAGCAACTCAATTTCGACTTCAAACCATTAAAGAAAAATAACATAGCCAGAAAAACGTGGAAAATCAAGCAAATTGGGAATATTGCGCGGTCTGCCCGACTTCACCTGAAATTTCAGATCCCAAAAAATAAAAACTGGCTCTTGTCCAGGACCACAGAGGGGACATGGAACCCGCGCAGTGATGGCAACCTTCTCGCGTTTTCAAGCTTCCACGTGTCACTTGGCCCTTTTTCCCGCGCGCCGCGTTTCGTAACAGAGGAACATTTCCGTGAGGAATTGGGTTCGGAAATCCTTTACTGTGCTGTACACCCCTCAAGGGGCTTTAGAAAATTCAGTGAAATAAGAGGGAACCGCTCGCCCTGCTTCCCCTCTAGGGTCACCCGAGATCTTTCATTCTTCACCTGATGGGGGACATGTTCACCCGCTCTGAGTGTGTTAAATAGAGTGAGTGAATACAGTAGGGGTTCCGAGATGCGGACATAATTGTGTGTCGGGGCATCCATAAGTCACATAAAGTTTCCCCATATACTTCAATGGGGACATACAGTATTTCCCTGGTTCTCTTGAAGTCTTGATCATCAAAAAATAAATAAATCAGGAATGAAGTCCCAATAAAATCAAATTACAGTTTTCCTCAACTTAAATTCACAGAAAATAACTGCGCAGAAATCGAAATCTTATCTTTTCGCATCAGAAGGAGCTCAGAAAGAAAAGAACAAGTCGAGCTATACTATGTACACATGATGGAAAAAACTCTGAGAAAAAAAAACACAGAATTAGCGCGATTTTGATCATGAATCAAGAGTAATTTTATTTTTAATTTTTGTGAAGAGAAATAGCACAATTTGTTTGAGGTGTAAAATTTCGAAAAGTTAAATGCTGGAAAAATGTTCATATGTTATCATTGAGGATGTTGGACCAGATTTTTTTCGTGTGCCTCAAGTGCCCCAAGCTGAATCGTATCGTTCATAAGCAACATAATCCAACCAATCTAAATGAAACTTGAAAAAAAAAAATATATCCTCATTCCTCAGCTCCCAAGAGGTCGTTTCCTGAACAGACACAACCCAAGTCCGCTTTTGCTCTCCCTCCTCCTCAAACTCATCCACAGCGCATTTCCCCACTGACTTTTTTCCCTCCATGAAAAATGCACGAGTGAGCCCGGGTTTCGCTGACACCCGGCAGCAAAAGCCAGCATGTACCCCTGCAAAGATAAAATGAAAACCGATGCGTTGGCAGCGAAGGGGGGGGAGTCGGAAGGGCGGCAGCAGCAGTCGACCTCAAACGGCCTCGATCTGCCTCTTTTTTTCTTCCTTCTTTTCCCCCACATGCGAGGGTGAATGAGTTCCTTCAACATGAAGAAGACCAACTGGAAGGTAATAAAATCCCTCGTCGTCAAAGCAGCGGAAACCCATGTTTGTCCCGAAACCCCCCCCCCCCCGAGGGTGGAATTCAATTGACCATTGCAAAGCTTCAACCCCGGCTCCAATTCAACACAGCATGGCATAAAGAAAATTCGAAAACGGTCGAGGAGAATTCCATGGGCAGTTTCGAGTTCTTTCCTCTGCCTTCAGATAAATCTTGTTTAATACACGTGGACTCCCTCTAAAACGTAACTTGAGGACCAGAAAAACAATTATTTGCTGAGAGAAATTCGTCCTAGAGAGTCAGTGTAACATGGAGAGGAAATCTATTGGACCAAATGAAAATCCGTTGCACCGAGATATTCGTTGCAGACAAGGTCATTGTAGACAGAGTCCACCTGTAACTGAATTTTCCAAGTTCGTTTCTTCCGAACCATCACGGGACCGATGAAAATTCTGAAGAAAGCCCATGTTTCGATTCTTCAGGTCGAATTCTTTTCACAGAACCATTGAGATTCAGTATAGGTCGTCTACATCCGGAAAACGTCTCAGTTCGAAGCCCAGTTGCCGAATTTTGGGCATAGTAAGGAAAAATCTCAATTGCATAAAAAAATTACGCATTGAGATAAGGTACAGCATCAGGCGAAAACCGACACTTTCCTTCCGTCTCCGTCGTAACTGTCCTGAAGACAAGATCAATACTTTAAGAAATTGGTTGAGGGAAATAAATTATAGACAAGAAACTCAGGAGTTTACATGGAAAAATTCGTCAGGAAGAAACAAAAGCTTATTCTGGCTTAATTAGGGAGATGAGTACAAATTCGCGCTGCGGGTGAGCGTTCATTAGCATATTAAAAGAAAGATAAATAAAAAAGCAGGAGGCACAGCGAAATCTCGTCACAACAATCTTCCGGGGACTTCAGGAAAAATTTGTTAAACTAAATGTAAAACATTTCAGCATGTAAAACCCGTCTCATTTGGGACCATAAATTTCCGACTGTCTCTGCTCAAGACAGAAGGAAATTTCTGCTTTACATGGAGAATCTACAGTACATTTAAAGTTCCTCGGAAAAGCTCGTCATCATACTGGATCTGAATTGTGAAGTTCAAGATTATTTCACCATGCACTCTACAGGCTTTCTCATTATTGTTGGGACTTGAGAAAATGTTCTTCACACTGAAAATGTTGTTGTAACGAGATTTTTCCCTGCATACTATTGTGCGTTGACTGACCTTGCCGACCGACGATTTCAGCCACGTGCTCCGAGCTGGGCACCGGCACACACTCGGTCATGTTCTGGCTCTTCTTGGGTCGCGGCTCCTCCGGAACGATGAGTGCCGTTAGACCAGCCGACGGGTCCTCGACCGGCGACGCGGGTTCCGGATTCGCAACCATCGTCAGTCTCGACAGTTCCAACGCAATTTCCAGCGTCCTAGTGTTCGTTTCCTCCATCGGCGCTTTCTGGATCCCCATGTCCGAAAACAGGCTCGCCGGCATCACGGGTCCCTCCAACATCCGTGCAGCGGGCCGGAAACGGCGTCTCCTCCAGCAATCGATTCACGGAACGGAACACAATACACAGGCAGCACTCACACGCACTCTCACTGATGCCCTTACTATATGCCCAAAGTATGCCCTCCGATTACGAATGTGATATCTATACGCACGCCGTCTGGCCACCCCTCTTCCTATAGCTGCTTCCGGCCTACCAACTGATGTTGGAGGGAGTCAGGCCAAATTTGCAAACATAACCTATACATACAAAGCGGAAAAACCACCAAAGCATGAAGAAGCGTGTCTGAACTCGCATCGCCTCCGCCTCCCCTCTTCATCTTCAAAAGTTTATTCCCTACACTCGATTCCCGCGCTCATTGGTCTTCAAAAAGAAAAAAAAGCTCCACGACAAATGATCTGACTCAACACTCTCACTTGTTAACGAAGACCGGAGCCTTGCGGACCTCATCCGCACAATACCCTGATTCATGATCTACCAATTACTGATCAACACTCAGTAGCGCGTGGCATCACCACTGAAGCTTGGCATAGAAATTATTTACTCTGGGAAAGATAGGAAAAATATTTTGTTTTCTTCTTTACGTTGTCGAAATTAACTACACGGGCTTAGGAAAACTAGTGTTGGTGATATTCTCGCAGAGCATAAGGATTTCGCTCTACTGAAAGACTCGTTCCACTCCCGACGTTTCCCAAGTCGTCGTACGATCTCAAGGAGACCAGCGAACAAAGGAAGCACCACGCGCACTCCTCCGGTGACAGATGCTATCCTCACGCTGCCCGGAATCGTTCTGCCTATTCCCCGGGCTGGGCACGCCAGTAACCGACCGCTGCTCCGCCACCCACCCCAGCAGGGAACCGTTTCCCTCTCTGTGCCTCATGGTGTCTGGACAACCCATGGCGTGCGCCTCACTGGAGGGAGGACTCAACCTTTGTGCTGTACTGTACTGTGCATACAGCGAGAATTGCCTCTATATTGCAGGGCAGGGAGGATGATATGGATGCGCTGGCTGAACAGGCAGTGTTAACAACTTATCAGGGGATTGAACATACAGGGAGAGAGTTCTTCTGCCTTAAACAAAAAGTACTGTATGTCACAAAGAAATCCACTGTGAACAGCATGTGCAGCATTGATTATTTCTCTGTTACAGTCAAACCTTGTTCATGTCATCCAATTTAGAGTGACTCATATACAAGTTTCTTGAAGATTTTTGAATTTATAGTTCAACCAACCTTTAGGCTGGGTGGAAAGTAAAGATTCAAAGGAAGATGGAATTGGACCTGTTCTTCTGGGCCTGGAGCTGCTGTGGAAAAGGTTGAATCAAGCTGAGGTAGTAGGCAAGGGTACATTTCCCCAACTACAGCTACTCACTTTATTTTGGAAGTCCTTTATTTTGAAATCTATCCCATCCTTAGGATAGATTTAAGGTGCTGTTTTTTTTTGGGTCACCAAAATAATATCCAGAGAAACCACTGGAAAATATAAGGAACAAATGTTTAAAGGTTTTGGATTTTGGAGGTCTACATTACATTTATCTTGAGAGACTTCTGACATGGATATAACAAGAATTCAGAACAAGGAGGCATTTTGTTTAAGCAGGTTCCAGTTAGCAAGGTCCAAGTGTACTTTGTCAGTTATATATTGTACTGTACATATGGAAGTATACAACAAACAGAAGAATCATCTTATTTATTTCCCAGATTAATAATCACTGCTGTTTCAAGAAATCTTTTTTTTCACACAATATAATTATCTTTTTTGTCATCAGACTACAGCATTTTTTTTTTCATGCAAGACAGCCAATATGTCCACAATGTCCACTTTGAAAAACTGACTTTGCAGTGGGGACTGAATGCCTATATGGATCAATCTCATGTGCCCCACAATCATGCCCAGCTGGAGGGGGCGCCAAAATCGATTTTGAGCCTTGCCAATATAAGGCTGCCCCATCTACAGCAGAGGGCCAGCTGAAACTTTGATACCAGCACGCAAAAAAAAAAAAAAGCAGGGATCATGAGGGAACAGAAATCCCTCGTTTTCACTAGATAATTTCATACTCCTGTTTCTCATAAAATATTGGATATAAAACAGTAAAAATTAAAAATAAATATTTCACCTGTATAAGGGCTGAAATTTACTGTGCACTTATTTTCATAAATTTCCAAGCAAGGATTTCTTCTTGGGTTCAAATACCCTTTTATGATGGTGATGATGATGATGATGATGATGATGCGTTCTGAAATGAAACGCATCTGGAAAAGTGTACAACATATACAAACAAAGGATTCACCTGGTCGAATGTTCCAAATATTTTAGATGGCATTAAACGCAGTGATGAGTGAGGTATGCAAAGGGTTTAAATTGCTCTGAAAGGCATTTCATGTTCAAGTAAGGTTTTGGCATGATTTTTTTTCTTGTTGCACTGTATGAGAGAATATTGCGAAAAGGAGGTAAGATTTATCGTGGGATGGCAGAATTCAGCTTTCCAGCTGTATAGTTTTAAAGGCTAACATGTGAAATAAATGTGCCAGATTTTTCCTGCTTCTGTTAACTATGCAAGATATGCAGAAAATAAATGTAGGTGTTCAGAAATCGATGCCTGCCTTTGACTGATGATTTCGATCTTTTACATCTGTACTAGATGTAATCTTGATAATGGCAGATTTGATACTGTACCTTGCTTGGGAAGATTGGGCAGAATGAAATTGGCAAGGTCAACTTCTGTGTCTTCTGGGAGGTAAAAAGTTCCTATTCATCTTTCCAAATGTGTACTGAATTGGTGCTTGCACAAAGATACCAGAGTCCTCATCATTGCAAGCCCTGCTCAAAGTCTGTGGTTTTCAATTTCATGCCTTTTGATTGGCTTGTTGTGGTCTGTAAAATTGGGCAAAATACATGCTAGAGCATTCCAATTGCTAAGAGTACACCTGAACACTAACTTGAGCGAAAAGTTGCTCCTTGGATTTGAAAACAAAATACACAGATTTTTGTTTGCATGGTATGAAACATGCTTCAGGGGTTTAAAAAAATTCATTTCACAGTTGTTGGTTGACCTGGCAGTTTGTCTTTCCTGTAACACCATTACAGATATCAGGCAAACTGGATTCTTTGGTAAATTCTTCAAGTGGCTATTCTTCTGAAAATCTGAATGGGCTTGCAGAATTAAAACTCATGGAAGAATGACTGGCTGCTGAGGAAGACCCAGGAAACATCAGTGCACTTGGTGTTGCCACCTGCCAAGATAAGCAAAGGATTTGGGGAGAAAACTTAAAAACTCCGCAATGCCAAATGTAGCTGGATCCTGCAATCATGCTCTTCAAGCCAAACCTTTTCATAAATCAAGAGTCACCTTGTGTACCATGCTATCTGAGGATGGATGCATGGTAGAATCAAGGCCTGTCTGAATTTGAAGAGCTTGTAAAAAAGTATTGGAAGTTGCAATCATCTGCTGTACTGTACTAATAATGCATATGGTCACCAACCTGAAGTTGGATAAGCTTCTTAGACACCAAACTCCAAATTTATCTCTGAGCTGCTCATTATTCATACATGGATATGTTGCTCTCCATTTATCCCAAAAGTATCATTCAATTTTTAAAAGTGAATCATGAAACTCAGACTGAGCTGAAGAGCTAATGAACAGAATTTGGAATAAGGAACATAACTCAGGAGCTTTTTCAAACGTTTCCTATAGAAGAATGACAAGAATAGTATGACTTATAACTCATCATTAGTCATAAAAAAAATTCGTTTGAATGGGAAACGTTTCTGGGAGAGTGGAGAAAATGTTCTGTGGACCAGCGTTAGTCTGCCTACCAAGGGTTGCACAAAAAAATGTTTAAAGGAATAAAATGAGATGCAAAACTCAAGGATCTTTCAACTGCTAAATTATTTGTTCATCATCCCCACAGGATGAAACTTTCCTTGAGGTGAAGGCATATTTTTCCAGGCCTTGGCCTCTTATTCTTTGTCCTTCTTTCTTTATAAGTTGTGCTTTTGAAATTTGGAATTTTTAAGTACTGTGCGGTAGTACTTTTTCAGATGTTGCAGATTGAGTTACCAATTGTTCCTGTGTTGGCATTTTTTAATTGTTCCCACATTNTTAAGTACTGTGCGGTAGTACTTTTTCAGATGTTGCAGATTGAGTTACCAATTGTTCCTGTGTTGGCATTTTTTTAATTGTTCCCACATTCCATTGTGGTCTGTTGGACCAGTGCTTCCCTATCATTGGTCTGAAAAAATCAGCACTGGTACTCAAAAGTTTTTGCCTGTTTTTCCGAGAAAAAATGTTGGCCGCAAAATAAGTGTATCGAAAGAACCAATGAAGTCTATCATCTTTTTCAGACATTTTGGAAAGACAATGGCAATTGAAAATATTGGATCCAAAAAAGTTGACTTTTCTCCTAATAACGCTTCAGACAAAAAAAAAAAAAAAAAAAAAAAAAAAAAAAAAAAATGGGGATCACAGAGTTATATACTGTACAATGTTCCCATCGCAGTCGGTTCTTTGACACCCGTGCGGAACCTCTGGCCCAAGCCCATGAAGCCAGGGATGTTTTCAACACGGGTCGCTGGGACAGGAATCAAGAAAGGCCGGATTTGAGGAAGCTCAGTAGTGTGCCATGTGCATTTTGGCACTGGTGGGCATGCATGGGTGTGTGCGGCTGGCTATACGGATGAGAAAAAGAAAGAAAGAAGAAAAAAGAAAACAACCAGCAAATGCTCTGTACATTCTGTTCCCCCTTACATTGCAGCCGTGCACAAACGCATATTGAAGCAGTGCAGCAGCTAGCATGAAAAAGTTTATTCAATACGACCTGCATGGTACAGTATATATCCTCAGCGGGCAGCAGTGAAATGAAGCTCGTCATCGGGAACTCTGGGATCCTCCTCGGAGGGAAACGCGATGACTGGATGAGATGCCCCGAGCTGTGGTCGAGGAGAGGAGGCAGTCTGACAAGGCGGACAGGAATGAAAGCTGCTGCTGCTGCTGCTGGGGGGGGGGGGGGGAAATATCGAATTTGTGCTGTGTTTCTCTCTGAACCCACCCTTGCTTCCCAGGGGTGTATATAGAGGACGTGAGAGGAAGGGAGCTAATAGATGTGTGGCAGGGGGGGTGGGGGGAGGCTTGTGTGTTTTTTTATACTTCATTTTTTGTTTTTTGTTTTTAGGTCTGCTGAAGGGGCAGAGAACAGGAGGAATTTCTGAGCTTGGCAGACAACCCCGCACGCTTCATGAGATGAGAGGTTTTGCTCTAGACTGCGGGCGGTCAGGCAATGCAAACGCTTATTCCTTTGCTGCTTGTGCAGTTTGCACTGATGAAGGACATCCGTGGGGCATTCTGTCAGGGACTGTACTGGGGTGGAAAATGATGAAAATTAACATGCCAAGGTGTGGTGATGGACAACAAGCGATATCGGAAGAGAATGAAAAAAATTGGAATCCACTGCTGAGAGGAAAAAAAAAAAAACATGAAAGCCCAGCTGCATTGAGCATCTGAAAAATAATCGTCTATACTTTTTTTCAACGATATTAGATTATTCTTGCGTTAAAGAAAGTCTATGACCAACTATAGGACTATGAGAGATCTGCAAAGGACAATGCATCAGCAGTAGATGTAGTCAACAAAAGGCTAGTTCTTCCACTAGTACTGTATTGCTCCTCCAAATTGATATTAAAAGATATTTCAGATGGTCTTTTGAAGAATAATACAAACTCCAAGTGTATTCGTCATGCTTTGAAAATAAGCTGGGGTAGGACCCCTGGTCAAATGCGAGATACAATTCTCTAATGATTCCAATTGCCTCCATAGCTGTTTAGTGGAAAGGTTAAAAAAAAAGATTTGAGTCCTCTTGAAAAAAAAAATAATGTTTTCAGGTGGTTAGATTATGCATATGGGATATAGAGATTTCCTCAGTGGAAGGGATCCCAACTATCCCTGATGGATGGCCCCCCTAACTGTAGGAGTCACAGGAAAAAGGGTGAAAGAAAATTGTCATTACTTTTTTCAGTTAGAAAATGAGGAGAAATTGTGGGATCTTTTCCTTCAGGAAGCTTCAAGAGTAATCCCACAAATGCGAATTTTACATCAGGACGTTTTTTGTAAATATGTATTGACTCTTTATAGTGTATATTGATTATTTTGATAGTTTTCATTGCAACAAAAATAGTTTTCATTAAAAAGGGCCTTATTGACGGCCCAAATTGGTGCTTGAATGGTTTTGAACATGACTAATAAAAAGGTCTGTTGATCAAGTACTAACACATTACCTGGTCGAATTCGCAAAATTTTGCAGGAATCACGTGCCACATGTGCAAATGGTTTTCAGTTTATTTTTTTTGCAGCATCTTTTGGCAGTCACCGTTGCGGGAAGCTCAAAATAAAATTTCTTCTGTGGATTATGGATCTTCATCCTTTATTTATATTTTACCTTGCCAATGGTCACTGCGCTTCATGGAAAGACGTCCAGCATACTTTTTGCAATGATCGTTAGAAACTGTTGGGATGCATGAATAATTTTCCACGGCTGAGAGCCATCCTCCTTCTTTCTTCACATCAGGAGGCTTAATGCTTTAGGAATGTTAGCTTCCTCACTACCCATTTATTTTCATTGTATTGACAAACTCATTCTGGGGTTTTGAAATTTTTAATTTTTGCTACTGTTTGCTTAATCAGTCTGTATTGAATGTTCCATATCTTCTTCATCCATGTGCTTAGATTTTTATGCAAGTGTATTTTTTGTGTTAGAAATTGAGCAAAGGTTGTCTATTCTTGTCCTTGTTGAAAGTCCTCACAGACATTTTTTTTTTTTGCTGACATTTGTCACTGATGCACTCCTGATAATCCACTCCTGTAAAATGTATTCATTTGATTCCAGATGCACAGCAACTTGAAGGTTAAATTCATTTCCACCATAGTTTGGGACCAGCAATCAGCTCATTTCTCTGTAAGCACAACTTCACAAGGCTTTGTTACACCATCATCTTATAAATGTTGTGGCAACCCACGGCACCAACATGGCCAACATGTATAGAAATTTTAAACAGTGCATCACAACCAACTGCAACTTCAACACAAAGAATTTTAAAATAAAGATTTGTGCATCAGCACTGCTGTGAAGTTACATCCTCCAGACAAAAAGCACACACATGTTGAAATCCGAAAAAAATCCTGAACGCAAAATAAACTCTTTAACCTGTAGGAAGAATATTATAAGAAAAAGATGTTATAAGAATAACATTGCAGCTTATTCCAAAGATGTACAACAATCTATTTGGCACCCGTCTAAACATTTGTTTTGAACACTGGAAAAGGAAGGCATGAAAGCAATCTTTTTAAATTCAAAATGTTCCCTTCACAAATAGACTTTCCACAATTGGATTTCCTGAGAAATTGAACATTAAACACAGTAATTTTAGTGAAGATACCCTGGTGGGATTGAGCAACAATCCTGATATCTCTCAGCTGGTGGTTGGTTTGATACTAAAAATGTTTAAATCAAGTGGTATACTCTTCGGTTGTTCATGTATCCATCCATCATGTATTCACCACTTGCAATATCTTGCCTGTAGTCTTCCCTGATCCAGGGTCTGAAAACCGCTCACTTTTCCTCCATGAAGAGATGAGGGTCTTTTATCAATCTGGGGAATGGAATATGACAAGAATTATGGTATGTCCAAAACTTATGATATAGGCAGAGACAGGGACGATTCCAACAGACTTTTCTTATAATTGCTGGTCAGCTCAGTTGGAAGAGATTAGATCAATGTGCATATGATTCAGGCATAGTGAATTACATACTGGTGAAATCAAATTGTATCGTCTATACAAAATACTGTATGCCAAAAATGGAGTTTTTCGTGCACAGGAATTCATGCGTGCAGTTACGTAGTGAACACAAAGAGGAGAAATTTTTCTGGAGCCTGGAAAAAACTGGCCACTAGGACAGTCGTACTAAAGAATCTATAGAGTCACTCATGGACTCGAATCCTGGCTTAGAATTGTAATAGACTCTGCCAGGCCAGGACATGAAAAAAAAGGACGGCCACAGCAGATTCGCGGTTTTCTTACACTCCTGATCGATCACGACTCACGAGTGAAGAAAATTAGAGTTTTGCATACTAACGTCATTGTTGAACAAACTGCCAACTATAGTGGTTTAAAAAAATAAAATAAAACGTATAATTTTTTTTAATATTAATAAAAAATATAGTGGTTAAAAAAACAATGATCATTGATCAGTGACCATCTTCAGCCAAATACTGCATATCACTACTGTATCGGGCGTTTCAGACGACAAAACAGTCGGATTATGGTCATTTTCGGAGAACAATGACGGATTTGTGTTTCCTGATCATAGATCAGCAGCACAGTTGAAGTGTTGAACGTTCGCAGGTATGTTATTATACCGAAGGGAGCGAAGTTCCAGATGGTAGCGACATCCAGTGGCGGAGCTGATGTAACAGGTGGGCTCCCGGCGAGTGACTAAGCTGCGCAGCAGAACTCCGAAAGTCTCTTTTAATTAGGACTTTTGGCCTGGGCCAGGCCAGAAACAAAGGAATTGAATGATAAGAAGTATGGGCGCGATGTGGAAAACAAGCTGCAGCTGCCAGGTGGAAGTAGAGAAAAACAGGCCTTTTCTTTATTGATGCTCGTGTGCATTCAAGACGTTTGGGCACTGACAGCTGCATGATCAACAAACAGCCATTGATTCCTCGACAGCACCGACGACCCAACTGTGTCATAATAACTCGATAAGACTTATTGGGACCACGGCTATACCAGCAAAAGCAGGACTGCCATCTGCCAAGGCTTATTACATGTATGTTTCCAAGTGATGCAAGCAACTGCAAGTTTTCTACAGGCTGAAATGTGCCTGAGACGCAGAAAAAGGCATATGAATCAAGACATCAATCAGCACTGAAAGTTTATGATCTCTGCACATGCAGGGAGACAAAATCACCCCTGCATCTTATTTATTTATTTTTTATTCACTTGTCCCCTTCAGAATTTTGTGCAGAGACTGGTCAGAACCAGAAGTAAAGTAGTTGAGCTCCTTTTTGTATTTCAGTATCAGTAATTGTTCTATAGACTACAAACAATTGTTAAGGGTTAAAAGAGTTTGTGGGTTCAACCACCATCCAATTTCACAGCTCTGACTAAAAAACGCAAAAAAAGAGAACAAAGTCATTACTATCAAACGTAAAAGAGTAAGCATTAATAACATTGCTGGCTGCACATACAGAGTGACCAAAGAACAGCATTACATACACAATTCAAGTGAAAGGCACAACACTGTGAGTCAACCTCATTCAGGCAGGGCAGCAAAATAAATTACCCTCAAAAACTCAACCCCCAAAAGCAATTCCTAATTAAATATGCTAGCAAAGTTTCAGCATACAAAAAAAAAACCTGTGAACTCCCTTAAGCTTAAACAAGGAGGGCGCTTGCAATTCAGTTTTCTGGTCTTTGGATAGAGGACACCACAACTGACCAAAATACATGTTCATGGTCCCTCCCAATGGATGACTCATGCAGATGTTTTAAATTTATATTTCAAACGGTTCTTGAAATACTGTATATGCACAACCTATAACCTTCCTGAAATGGCAACAAAGTTTCATACCTCACATAAGAAAGCAATAAAACAGGCAAAATAATATTGCATACAATTGACTTAATTCAAATTCTGCCACAAATTCAAAGATTAAGTTAATTGCATCCTGAAAGTAATTTCAAGGAGCAAACTTCAGGGGCTACAAATGTGTAAATTTGAATCTTTTGAAAGATTGCATGCAAAGGATTCCTGAAGAAACAAAGAAGATCTTTGTAAAATATGAAACAAAACTATTGTAGTTATTGATTCAAGTA